>JALIZF010001934.1:2027500-2092500 GCA_029948255.1 Telmatactis stephensoni
TGATTTGTACAAAATTGGACTTCTCTTAGATAATTGATGCTATTAGGAGTCTCAACGTTTGGTGATCATTTCTCTTAAGTTTGTGTTAAATTATTCAGTCTTGTACAGATAGTTATTTTATGTAATAAACTATTTCGATTGTATTCACAGCATGTACTTGTAAAAAAAATCCACACATCAAAAAATAGTGATTATTACTCTAGATAGACAACCTAGTATTGTGTTGGTAACATTGTCTGGTCGTTTTAGACCAGGTAATTAACAAAGAAATATAATTTCATAATTTGTGCTTGGTAATTCTTTAAAGGTTTGTTACTCTTTAAAGATATTTAAAGTAGATAATAAAAATAATGTAAATAAGTCAAAAAGCTGTCAGGCCAATTTTATTTGGAAGGGTAGGCTCTCTCTCCTCTTCCCCTTTCCCCTTCCCCATTCCCCTCCCCCCTTTCCCCTCCCCCTCCCCATCCCCTTTGAGAGCCTGTAGGCAGGATAGGTTTTATCGCATTATAGAGAATTTTATATCGTTGCTTTGCGTGCACGGATGTTAGCGCTATGGCCAATTATATAATAATTGGTATACAACGCGCGCTCTGATTGGTCGAGAGCCATGTGTGATAACCGCACACACAAACTTACGCGCGCTCTGATTGGTTGAAATATTTCGAATATTGTATAAAATAAGTAGATTCCATTTTTCCGTGGGTCTGTACTCTAATAAATCAGGGTACGTGGGATCAGGGATCTCGAACTTGGGATCGGGATCACAAACCATGGGATCGGGGATCACAGACCTGGGATCGGGCTGCGTAGTCAAATCAACAGGAATCAGGGATCGACATTTTTGGAACTTTTAACTGGAGTTCCATAAATAACAGTCTCTTATCTCCAATAGACTGATAGAGACCAGAAATTAAATTAATAAATTAAATTTAGTGCTAGTGCTAAGGCAAGTAAAGTGACCAAAAGCAAAGAAAATATTTTGTACGTGTTTTTCCAGCATATAATTGCCGCTTTGCTTGACTGTGACTGGGTGTCACTAAAACAAGTAGCGAGTAATGAGTAACGGGGGTAAAGGGACAACAAGTAATAGCCAAATTTTGTCACAGAGAAATTTTGAATAGATACAAAATTTGAAATAATCTTAATAATAGAGCGATAACACTAAAACCGCGAAACAAGCACGTAACTAAAAAGTACAAATGGTACTAATGAAACAATAGAAAACAAAGGGTTTTGCTACTATTTGTCTCTATTTAGTTGCTAAGTTATTTCACGGTTTTAGTGTTATCGCTCTAATAATAATAATATATTAATCTTTAGCCAGGGTAGACCCGTCAGCTAAAGCTGGTATCAATGGGTGCCATTTAGAATGAAACATTTGATTAACAGTATTAGCTACAGCATTCGAACAGTGTATCTTGTGTTTGATTTGGCTCAGTTACAGTTTCAATATATTTAGTGCTAGTGTCAGTAGTAGACTTAGCTAATCCTATTCCACATGACTGAATCAGACGATGGCTACGTATAATGTTTGAAAATACTGCACTCTAACTAATATAGCTTTCCGCTACAGTTAAGCATTTCATCCTTTTGTCTTTTAAATAGGAATTTGCCTCATTCAACTGACTTCCTGTATTTGGGTCGATCGTTTCGTTGTTCAAGTAGATGTATTCACTTTTCTGAACTCAGAGGGTATCCAAATTGGGATAACATTGAAATAGCATTGGGCAGTGGTGCACTGATAAATGAAAATTTAACAGCTAACTAAAATTTCATCAATTCGTTTATTAATAAGAATGTTTGTCAACTTTTATAAAAACCGACAAACATTTTTAAAACCGCGAGGCTATTTCTTTGCGGCATTTATTTACCTGTCACGCTGTATATGATCTGGGCTCCTGGACTGAATAAATGAAAAAAGCAGTCCGTACTATATGAATGACTAATATTATTGGAAGAATTAAACGAAAATTTGAATGAAGTGATGAAAGAAGGTCTTAATGAAGGACAGACAGAAAAACGTTTGAATGAATGATCAAAGGAAGTCAACAGTCTGAATGAATGACCGATAAAATGAAAGTTTGAATGAACGATCAAATAAAGTCTGAAAGAAAAAAATGTGTGCAGGAACGATCAAAGGAAGTCTGAATGAATGACCGAAAGACTAAAAAGGTTTTATGAATGATAAAAAAATGTCTGAATGAATGATCTCTGAATGATAAGCCGAAAAAAAAGATCGAATGTTGGAAGTTTTTCCAGTTCATTATAAGTTATATTTACTTTAATATAATATTTAATGTATAATATATGGTATTCTTTAATATTTACATCTACTTAAACACCAGTTTGTGTGGAGCGAGGGTCAACAGAACATCATGGCATCCTTCACCAAGTAATCCATCTGCATTAACAGCAACATATACATCTCATACCAGGTATCAGCCACTTTTGAACGACACTTATATATATATATAGATCAGTGTTATGAATGAAATTACAAATGAAATGTTTCCATGCATATATCTTATTTGCTATAAAAAAGGAATATCGGGATCAGCTGGGATCAGGGATCAAAATAAGAGAACAACAAGGCTCAGAATTTTTGTCCAAAAAAACGGGATCACGTGTGAAAAAACGTACCATGTCACGACCATGAATAAATGCACAGAAGACGTCAAAGTGTGGTGAGAACACCAGTCACACCACTCGTCGTCTCGTGGCATACTTTCTTGTTCTCACTACATTTTTGACGTCATCTACGCATGTTACAATGACGTCATCTACGCATCTATTACAGTGACGTCATCTACGCATCTATTACAGTGACGTCATCTACGCATCTATTACAGCACAGACATACGGAAAAATGGAATCTAAATGTTAAGTTGTGAACAGTATGACGATCGACTTGCACGCGTATCTGATAGCTAAGGGCGTCTGTTGTTTATTCAATCATTCACTCGATCGCCTCTAAAGATGTTCCAACAAATTACATAAGGAGCCCTCTTCGTAATAAAATATCGACTTGTTGCGCTCTTGTGCATCATGTTCTGGAGCCGTGGCTTGTCAACTGATCAATTATCACTATGTCTCTTCAAGTGTACCACACAGTACGCTTTAAGAAGAATATTTCAAACCTCACTTAGACCTACTTGGAAAAAGGAAGTCCGGCGCGAGGTTGACTCACGGCTAAGACCATTTCAACATGGTACAAGCCATTCTCTATAATCCAACTAGCTTGAAAACGGCTCTCACATCGTTCTCTTTGGAGATGACACAAAAATCTACAGATCTACTCAATCTGTAAGTAATGGTGGGAAAAGTGGAGCCTCGTTCCAGCTGCACCATCGAGAATTGGGTCATACACGAAATTGTCGTCGTGTCACGTAACTTCCAGTGGACAAAAGACTGATGTGAAACCAAGTAAGAGCCCTGTACGTGAGGGGTAATTGATCAATGACTCAAAGTATGAGTTTGAGTTTGACTCAATGCTTGCATAGAGTCTTACCATTTGCGAATACATTGTTCGAAAACAAACAGTTCTCCGTTCACGGTACTTAAAGAAAAGTTTCTGAAACATGCGATGTTTTCTCAATTAATAATCAATCATTATGTTCATTTCGTCGAGTATGTCGGCGCAGTGAGCCAGACAACTTGTCTGACTTATTGAGTTGGGTAACATTGATTTCCATGGTTTCGTTTCGTTTGAATTTCTCAACAATTTTGTGCGGTAAATCGAAGAACTTAAGGGTCCTTGAAGTAGTATCCCCAGTAAACATTGCGTGCATGTGCACAGTGTTATTCATCAAACTCTCCAATTTCTAATTTTCAATTTTGTTTTCATTACTTCTTGTTCGCCTACATCGTTATTAACTAAGGAAAATGACGCCGGCGACTTCAAATGAATTCAATATTCAAAATCTCTAATGGTTGTAGGAAATTTGTCCGTCTTGTAGATGAGGTGACAAAAGCCATCTCGTACGTGCAAAGTCATCTCACAGTTCAATACTTAACGTTAATACCTTGAATCAATTTTGTTCTTTAAAATTAACACTCCAATCTGCTTTTTTGAGGGTTCAATTCACAAAGTTGTTATAATTTCACAAACGGACGAAGGATTATTTTGCTCCAAATAATTTAACTTGGAGTTATTTCAACCTCAGATTAATAAAATAACTCCAGGCCTCTTAAAAACAAAAACTATCGTTTTTTAATTGTTAAGCGCGCGCAACCAAAATCCGCGCATGTCGACTAGTTGTAGGCAGATCCCGAGCGGAGGGCGAGGGGCTGGTGGGGCTTTAGTCCCACCACTTTGCTGTCGACAGATCATATTTTTTTCCGAATTGCTATTCTAAAACGAGGGAACTCTTATCACAGATAGGCTTCACAAGCATTCTCTTATTTGCTAAACAGTGCTGGTCACTGAGGTACTTCAGTGCTCAATGGCTGCATCAGTGCTATCTCAAGTTTATTATTACTTCAAATTTACGAGGCTTTTTAGTACACTATAGCACTTGACCTGATTATCTATTTATTTTTTTAAATATGCCGGCTTTAAGCAAAAGAAAAAAGAAAAAAAAAGAAAAAAAGATAAATGCAAAAAAAGTTGAATGTAAGGATATCATCAGTTAGGGATGCTCGATTTGATTAATCACGAAGAGGTGAAATTCCTCCACACAATATCAAACAAGGACTCCCGCAGGTTGGTTGGGCCAACCCTAAAAATATCCTGCATCATCAACTACACTTTAAAAATGAGTCGAGCAAAAACTTTTTTCATGCACTGAAAGAAATTAAGGTAACCAAAAAATAGCCATTGTGAGGCAGATATAGCACAGCGCTTCGTGCTATGGAAAATAGTGATTAAAACAATTCATAAAAACTTCAAAACAGCCGTACGAACCCGCCTTGTCTACAAATTTGTGCCGCGCCGAGCGGCTCGTAATAGCAAAGTATTAATCATATCTACTAAACGCGCCTAAGAAGAGCTTTTTCATCAATTTTGCTAAATTTATGAAATGTAAGTGCTCGGTAAGCTTAACTGAAACTCTATTGCAGCACGTCAAGATTGAAAATATATTTGATCATACTGATAGCTAACCCCAACCATCCGAATTCAAATGATCTACTAACACTGGCTTTTTAAGCTTTAAGCTTGCGCTGCGGGCCCTGGTTGCGGCACCATCAAATATATATGTGCCACATAAAAATAAATTTCATTATGAGTAAAATAGCTCACCTGTTATCTGGAGGGTTCTAATTTCTTGTCAATTGTTCTCTCCATATTCGGAACCGCACAAGAAGTGCATATTAAAATGTTAATTATTCTAACCTTGAAATTACAAGAGAAAAATATAAAGCAAATGATGGTTATGGATTTTTATTCAAAACGTGGGCATGCAAAAAGCTCGGTCTCTGAAAACCATCTGAAACCAGTTTCAATTATCTGGATTTGGGACAAACTAGATTTAATTTAATATAATTTCTAATTATTTTTTCCCTCCTGGTAGGTCAGATAACTTTCTAATGAGTAGAATCCTAATTACAAGTTTGAAGCACGCAAGAAATTTATTGCTTTGCAAATTTATTGCTTTATATGATATGAAGCCAGCCGCAACGAGTAGAATTAGAAAATCAATATTATAAATACTCTTGTTTATTTTATGCCCCAAATACTTCTTTTCTTTCTTTGGTGAACCGAAATGTATTAAGACGGCTTTCATGGATACTGATATAGGCGAAAACAAGTGTAAAGTCAAATATATAAAAGTTTCTGATTTTAATACCAACATACAATTCTGATGGATGGTTTAATAAGTTGCCAAACAACAGTGATTTTTCCATTTTTCCCCTATTGAAAGTGCTAGTTAATTGGTAATACTTTGAGCGGTTAGTTTTCTAAATCTTGTTGGATTTATTATCTAGATAATCGGCTTAAGGTTTCTTGATGACTCATGATCAAAAGTTTAAAAGTTTTTCCTTTAAGATATCAGATTTTTGACTGAATAGCGGTTCAATTAAAGCATTTCCATCTTATACGAACAATCACTGAACAATGGGCGATAAATCTTGCTTTAAGTTCATCATGAGCCTTAGAGGCTTTTCAGCAATTAAACAGCCGTTCATTTAGGATAATTCAGTGAAGGATGGCCAAGGGATTTTCTTTAAATAGACTATCAAGGCTTACGACATGTTTATTAATCATTTTTCTCCTTCTATCAATCAAAACAAAGTTTGTCTCGCGATCGAGTTGTCGTTGGACTCATCTCTCTGCCATTGATATCTGATTTTAATTTACATTTAAAAAAAGGCTTACAGCATGTCTACTATTAATATTTTCTTTTTGTTCTCGCTCTTGAAAGTTGCCTGAGGTCTAATTGTGTTGTTGTTCAATGTTGTTATTTCCGAGAAACAAATATAACTGAAAATTTACTTCATTATTTTGTACTCCAAGTTTTCTCACATCACTCAATTGCAACTTTTTCAGTTTTGGCCGGGAATTCAGATCTAGTATCGTTCGGTACCGTGTCATACCAGCAACCTTTATTATCATTACTCTGATATTACAAATCACTAATGAAAACAAGTTCATCGGCACTTTCATTTTAGTGACCATTTTAGTGAAGATTTCCGTGTGTTACCAAGGCAACCAGCAAGAGTTGACCGACACCTCTAGCTTTCACCTGCCCATTATAAAGCTTCGTGAAAAGTGTCCCTCTTGTCTGGTTTTGTCAGAGCACCAATCATTACGAATCCAATGAGATAGACTGCACTAGGTCAATCAAGAGTGGTCTTATCCATTGCTCGAGAAGCTACGTTAATTAGAGGGAGTTTTTGCTTGGATTGAAAAGACGTGTCCCACATACAAACCAGGTCACAAATCGGTCGGCATCTGTTCTTGACATGCCCAGCTATATTCTCTCAATATTACAAGAGGAAAAACAACAACGAACATACTCTAACTAATATTTACTTCTGAGTCAATGTTTTCCTGAAAGAAAATCACTTTTCCATCAAGGAAGTGGCAGATGATGTGAAAAGACCTTGTCAAAAATTGTCCTTTTACAGTCAAAAACACCAAGGTAAGATTAGAGTAAAAAACAAAATATGTCCAAGTGACTTCCGAAAAAGTCGTGTTTACTCAATTTTATTTGTTTAACGGATTTCACTTTCAAACCAGAGTAAGAAAAACTTATAGTTTGGGAATTTGAGCTACACGAAATATTGCATGTATTAAGTTTTTGAATTGCGAACAACTGTGATGGAAGGGAAAAATGGAAGGTGGTGGTAACAATACTCTCATTAACTCAATTTTCAGGTTTTAAAAACCATTATTGTTCAACAAAACCAGACAATCACATTAAAATTCACCGAAGGAGAACTACAAAATTTGCCGTTGGTTATTGTACACAACTCTCAAAATATTCTAAGCAGGTGAAATCTTTGTTTTAAAAAAAGGTTCCTGAGTTCATCGATGTTTTTCCTTTCAAACTCCTTGGCCGCCATATTTAGAAAGTCGGCAAAATGTCAGTCAAATTGAAACCCGCGGTGCTTTTTAAGAAAGGGCAAAGCTTAATTTTTCAAGGGATTAATTTTTATCGACCTTTCTACGGTTTTTTTTTTTTTTTTTGGGGGGGGGGGGGGGGAGTACTTTTAAAGCCAAGAAAACTCCATTGTAAGCGTGGAACATAGCAGCTGAATACAAGGAAATTAAACAGAACTGATTAGTTATAAACGATTGAGTATCTGTTGTGAAAAGTTATCCTATCATCTCCGCATGTCTTAATGTAAAGTCATATATTACTTATAAAAGTTTACAATTCATTTTTGGGGTATTTTTACTTTATTTTCTCTTGTCTGTTTAATCGCTTGACAGAGCAATCAGTAATCAATAGGAAAATTTCCGAATTGTAAATAACTTGAAACCAAATCTATAAAAAAAGGACAAAAGTTAAACAAGACTTGGATAGTAAAAAGTCTTCTCAGCAACTCATAGAAATTATCAGCCGTATAAAAAAAGAAATTTACACTTTCTCAGTTGTCGAGAAATGTTTTTCATTTCAAGAAATAACAAGTTTTTTGTGCGTTTTTTTTTTAGTTAATTCAGAGTTAATTGATGAAGTGTGGAAACAAGTCAGTTGTTGTCAGCTACGAAGTGAAAAGCCTTGAGGCTACAAATAGTAGGTTTTAACCGCCATACAACTGGTCATAGAAACTGAACACTAGCAATTGGTGATTTATCATGATATCATTATTACAATATTGCGGTCATTTGTAAGTTTCTTGAGAAATCATCGTTACTCAATTGATCACGCTTATAAATTTATGACTTCTCTCTCATGTTTTCATATAACACCGAGATCCAGAATTATCGTTGATTTTTTCTATTTATGTCGCACTTAAACTGAGCTCTGAGGAGCGGAATCGTCAAGAAAAAATAACCAAAATATATCAATCATAATATCAACGATTGCGTTGTCTGTGGTATGCCATATATAAACTCTTTCAAATTAGTTTTGTCGATATCAAGAGAATTAAAAGCAATGACTGGCGAGATGGTTCGAGGCCAGTGCCACAGCGGTTTCGGGGTTTCTAGTCGATCCAATTATGAACCAAAACTTTTGAGTCGCTTCAAATGACTAGGGGTGTGGCGCCGATCAGCAGTTTAGAACAACATTTGACTTGTCAAGATCCAGTTGCTCGAATTTGAAAATAACAACAATAAAACCGATTTGATGGATGGTAGTCTAGAAAACTATTTCCCGTAGAGTTTTGACACAAGTTGATTTTGCAAAGCGTGTGATTAAACAATTGTCAAAATTGAAACCAACAGCAAAGAGAACGAGAAAACCAGTTTGAAGATAACGAGCCATTTTAATGATGTTTAAAAGTAAACAAGTCCATCCTGTTCTGTGGAGATAAAGAAATTAAAGACCGATTAACTTCACCGAAAAGGGAAAAACTGCTTCTCTCGATTTGTCACCAGGGATCAGTTTATGTTATCTTGTCGAATATTATGCCGAACATCTGCCAGGGTCTCTTAGCTAAAAATAAGTCTCTATCCACATTTGCATGAACAAAGTTTATCAGGAATGGTGTAGTTTGACTTAAATGTGAATAAAGTGATCCCATGATAAGAGATGATATTAGGATAATATTAAAGATATAGATCAATGACATATATATCATTGTGCAAATCACTTCTACAAGACATCTCTTTGTAAAACTTGCCCAAGAATTGTGCTCTATCAAGGGCTAGTCATCAAAGCAGAATCACAATTCTTTTGTTTTGCTATGAAGGACATAAAAGGTAGGGTCTTGATTGCCTTGAAAAAACACTTGTGATACCTCAGTTTTTTGGTTTTTAAAAAGTAAGATACATTAATGAAATGTAGGACTCACCCGGGGGGGTAGTAAGTAGAGCACAGTTTGATTATACCCTGAGGTAAATGAATCACGGAAAGCATTATCTCAACAACAAAATTACCAGGAATTAGTTAGTCGCACAGCGAAACCAGTACAGTCAGAAAAGAAACTTTATCTCGGTGACAATCGATTTCGTAGGAGGTAGAAAAGACATTGAGTGTAGGATATAAGTTTTATCTGACTCGTAGCCAAGGACTGGATGATAAATACTACTTACATCCATTAACCGGCCTTTTGCTCTCAAATAATTACTTGATGGAAGCGCTGATCGAACGGGTGAGAAAACTAAAGCTTTTAAAATCTTTCTGCGAAATGACGCGATGATTTCTAGCACAAATGAAATTCTAGAAATAAATAGTTTCCTGTAGCTGATTGTTGTTTTTCTCTGTTGTTTATAGAAAGCGTCGATGGTGCACTGGGTCAGTCGTAAAACAACACTTAGCACCTGTTTCTGAAGCGATTGAGATGGCCAACTCAACCATTCTACCGGGAGAATCCTTGAACTTCACCAATGGTCTTCAACGAGATGGTTTTGTAAGCGACACACCGTTCATTATCTCCTTGTTTCTATTGATTTTGGCTACTGTTTTCAGTAATTCTCTGGTGTTTTTTGCCATCTATGCATTCCGTGGGCTCCGTACTGTGACAAACTGCTTTGTAATTTCACTTGCTGCGGCGGACCTAGCCGTTGCTCTTCTCGCTATGCCAGTATGGTTGGTCGCTGGTCTTCTTCATCTTAAAGTCGAGGAAGAAATGTTGTTGTTTGAAATGAGCACAAAATGGATAGAAGTGTTTTGTAGCTCAGTGTCAATATATGGAGCGACGCTGGTGTCTGTAGATCGGTATTTAGCAATCAATAAACCCTTACGGTACAGAGAGATGATGACAAGGCAACGAGCAAACAAGTCTATAGCAAGTGTATGGTTCCTCTCCATCGTTAACGCCGCCTTCTCTTTCATCCAGTTTCAAAGTAACACAGGGATTTACGTCTATGCAATATATATTTTTGTATCTATTCTATGTATTCCGCTTTGCATTATGATATTCTCCTATGTGTGCATATATCGAGCTGCTGTTGAACAGTTGTCCAAAATGAAATACACGGAACATAATTTAATACCAAGTTCAAATAAAAAGCGCAATGTGGCATCAGAACGCCGTAAAAGATTCTACAAAGAACTGTGCATTACTAAGACACTGGCTATTACTGTCAGTCTGTTTGTCATTGCTTGGTTCCCGTTCTTGGTACTAATCATGGTCGAGACATTTAGCGACCCACCAGTTAAAATCCCAATAGTATTAGTGGGCCTGATATTGTTTCTTCCTTACGTTAACTCATGTATAAATCCCTGGATCTATGCAGGGATAAATAAGGACTTTAGAAAAGCTCTAAAGAAACTAGTCTGTGCGCCTCAGCAGTTTTGTTACTGCATGCAGAGAGACACCTCAACAAAACGTGCCCGAGCGATGAGCGCTTCGACAGGTAGAACTCTTATTGGATCATTCCAGGGAGAAGATCAAACGGGCTCATTTAGAGGGAATCATTTGCGTGGTGTGGCGATGCAACGTGCTGTCGCAAGACAAGACTTTCAGTGTACACCTGTTTAAACTGAACATTTGAACACCAAGGTCTTCTGTTTGTCAGCCATTTTGGGGGAAAAAAACGTTCGACACCAAAGAAAAAAAGATGAAACATTTTATGCTTTGTTCATATGATTCGTGGCTGTATTTACTGCATGAGCTCGGGAGTCAAACAGTAAATAGCTGCTCTCGACGGTACAAGTAAGCGCGCGGTAGCTTTAAGGTTTCTTAAATTTCCTCGTATTGATTACTTCCGTTCAATTCCATTAATTTGTCCAATTTTTCCCTCCATGGAGATGATGTTTGCATTCAGTTTTGTAACCTTATCACGGAAAAATGTATTTTTTATCTTTTCAAGCCGACCCACTCTGCCCGCAATGCTGTTATAGTCGATTTTTTTACCAGTTTTAGAAGGTTGACGATTAGCGACAATTTGCTTTTGAAATCCCAATTTTATTACACTTCAGTTTAAAGTGAAAAGCGAATGCTCCTTATTCGACGACCGTCAATGACGGAATCAACATTTGGCTCTAAATCTAGAAAGCGAAACAAGCCTTGTAAAGACCTTTTTCGTGTACGCGCGTTCATTTTCTTTGTGAAAGAAAAAAAGACTGTATAAATATACCAATAAATATTACATAGAGAAGCGTTTCAGTTTGGACTTCGAAATCACTGGTAAAAACACTCCCAATTCTTTACGAATAATCAGTCTCAAAGTGACGGGATTTTAGCGCAACTTACGCTAAAATAGTAAATCTGCCTCAGGCCAGTGAAATTGTTTGTGTTGGAACTGAATTCACGTTCAAAAAGAGAGTGTGACGTCAGTCGGTAAGACAACTCTGACGTGTACTACATGAGAATTGTACACATGGAAGATCGTCACCAATTAAAACCTAAAACCATGCCACGGACAACATGTCTGTTATCTTGTTATGGAGGACAAAACTTCCTGTGGCTATGTTTGTCGCTCAAACACAAAACCATTTCAATCTGATGGAACAGACTTTATCAGATCAACGCAATACATACACGAAAATGGTGGAAAGTAAACTAAAAAGCACGCGTTTTTGATGTTTTCTTTCTTTTAGTTGGTGTTTAATTAGGGCGGTAAGTTGGAAAATCTGACAATGTATCATACTTAATTACTGTACGTTGGTCACGAGATGGTCGGCGAGTGACCACAGTCCACCAGTGAAATATCTTGTATCATACTAAATCGTTGTGTATCGATCACGCGATCACCATATTTCACGATTGTAGAATTCTGTTGCAAAAACTGCTAGACGAAGAGCAATATGTACATTGGCGCCATAGTTTTTATAATCATTTAAAATGAAAGTATAAAGCTAAATTCTCTTGTAGACTAATTAGCCATGGACTATGCGACTCGATTACATCAGATTAAAAGTTATCAAAAATCTAAAAGTTTTTGTGTGCTTTTGTTGTCATGGGTGGGATTGGTGTTAACCAATTTGATCGACCGCATTACCATCAGCTTATCGGTGGAGTTTATCCTCTCTATTTCTCAAATACTCATTTTCTATCCGGCGCTTTTACGAACATAAAATTCTTCTTAGCATGCTTCAAGGTTTAAGCCATGGGCCATTTAAGAAGACCGGTAACTGCGCGATATGCTTTTTCATGATTTGATCAATAAATCGTTTCAAATCCCCTTTTGTGATATAGATTTAATCTAACACGTAAAAGGAAAATGACTAGCGGGAGCAGCCTGATTTCAGCTTGGAAACATAAAAATAACACAGTCATAATAAGAAACGGAATGAATGAAAAGGAGATGAAATTTTCCCCCTTTTGTGTTTCAGTAAAGATATCAAAAATAAGAAATAGTATGCCGGAAAAGCTTTAAGTATTGTACATCACAACTGACATATTCGTCGTCTAGTGGCTGAGTTCACGCTATAGTTGTCGCTTTGATAATCCCAAGACAACTGAACATGATTCAAGGACTTCAGCACGGAAGCGCGCTCGAGAGTTTAGGGATTAAAGCTTTGTATTTCTTTAAGCTTTTAAAGCGAGATCATGGTACCAGATAACAGTCTACCCAAAACCGCTTTTCGATTATTTTTTTCCCTTGCCTCAACTAACTTTACACAAATCCGACTTGGTACATTTTTCGCGTGATTACTAAAAAAGGCTTATAAAGTCTTTGAAGGTACTTAACGATATTTGTCTTTACTTCAAGTAGCATTTTGATGAGTTTTGCTGAAGTCCCGGGGTTTTGGTAGCAGTTAACTATTGCCCTAGTTTTAGATAAAACCAAAAACGTGTTTTAAAAACATAATAGGGATTCATCAGTACGGTTTTTTTTTTGGTGGTGTGTCGAAGGGTAGTAGCTAAGAACCTCACGTACCCAACGATAAATGATTACTTTAAGTTCATCTTGAAACAATAATCTGTACAAAGATTGATGCTCTAAGCAAATAAAACACTTCTGGAAAAGAAGGGTATCACCATTGGGGGATTTGACCGAATTTCTACATTAAAAGTTGTGACATCAAATACGCTAGTGAAAAGAGTTACTTACTCTCACTGAACAAAATTTTAAAAATATTGTTTTATTTCTACTGATGTTCTTGTCTACATTGTATAACCAAAAGAAGGACCCTCCAAAAAGGATGAAAACACTTCATAATATAATAAACTGAAAATAAATGTTGACATTTCAAAGCAACAATACGCTACTTCAAGTCCTCAGAGCCCAGAACAAGCAAATTCAAAATTGTATTCAACAACATATTAATTAAAAATTATTCTTTAAAGAAAAATATCAGATAATCTTATGAATAATTGATGCATACAGTTTGGTATATGTATATATATATTTTTCTTGTTTTCATTTGTTCACGTATATTTACAATATATTTAATAACAGTGGCTGACTTTTACACCTCTCCATTGGTAAAGTATGATAAGAATAATCATCCAATTCTAAATTTATTACAAACAATATTTCTTAAGTTTTAAATCAAGGATCAGTAATATCATTGCAAATCTGAGATATCTACACCAAATTTTTGCAAAATTTCAACCCAGAAAACAAGGCCAAAAATAAAAATTGGTATATCTTTAATAAGATGGAACAAAAATATATAAATGGTGTTTATAGCTTTGGTTATTTTTGATTGTATTCCACTGAGCTGCAGAGTAACTTGAACAACTGAAACCCAGTTGGAAGTGACCTCCTGCAAATGAAAAAAAGCAGTTTAGTTACTGAAAAATAAGACTTTTGTAAAGGATGTTGATGATAATATCCTGGTGTCACACTTTAGTAAGTGAATAACCCCAAAGGATTTTAGCCATGGTCATTATTTCACATTGGCAAACACGTTTTAAAGTAAAATAAATGTTTTAAGCTTTCAAAAGCTATTAGTATCCATATATGTATTATGCTGAGCTACAGTATATAGCTATTTCCACAAACATTGACACTTTCAAAAACAGTGAATCTAGAAGTTAAGACTGAAATGGCACCTGGGTATACTAGCAATATTTGGATTTCTATGTCTTTTTCTGTAAATGTGCTGCATAATTGCATCTGGAAATACATCGCTGTGTTTCAAACAATGATCCACATATACTCGCTTCTCAAAAAATCATATCATGAACAGATTAGCCAATGTTTTCAGTCTCAGCTTCGTTGAAAGGGTCAGTGTTTGTGCAAATAGCTATATATGATGTAACAGAAAATATTATACAAATACAGATGTTAGTTACTTAGTATTATTCACAACAATAGACTGATTCCATAAGTCACAGGTTTTGTTCCTTTGTATTATTCGGTTGCTTAACTAGCAACCACCACAGGAAGCCCAACGAGTGAACTGGCTTACAGACTGAATCAGTCTATCACAACAATTACTATTATATTTGAACAATTTAAAAGGTTTGATTTCAATAAAATATATTGCCCATGTGATTAAGCATGGTAGGCCATGCCCCATGCTATAGAGAATCAGCTATCTATGTTAATCTTGTACCATATATCCAATATTAACTGTTTAATTCTTTTTACCTGTCGTAATGGATTAAACATGAACATCATCAACTGGAGAGCAATCCATGGAACTAAGAAATTCTATTGAGGCACAACAAAAGAAAAAGAAATTCAAACATCAATGAGCTTTTATCAGGTATTTTTAAATTCATAAAACAGAAAAAGAATTACCATAGCTGGAAAGAGCATGTTAAAATTAGCAAAACAGTGAAGTTTGGAGGAATTAAATTCAAAACTCACAAGAATATGAATTTTTGAAAAGTGTGAATTTGTAAGAAAACCTTTGCTGGTAGGCATCTCTTGCCTACCAGTGAATGTTTTAATACAAAATTTCGATTTCGAAAAATTCATACCTTCCTGAGTTTGAAAGTTACTTCATTCAAACTTAACAGTTTTACTAATTTTGATGTGCTCTTTCCAGCTATGGAAATTATATTTCTGTACTGTGACTTTTAGAATTACATGATAAAAGCTCATTAACTTTACAAGACATAAGATAGCTTGGCTTAGTTTGTTAGTAGCTTTTGAAATAAGAGGTCACTAGTTCAACATCCATTGACCTTGGACACTTTTTGCACCTTCTCTAATCAGTGTAGCTTGAGTTTTAGTTACCCATAAAATAGAGCACTTGTGGAGTGAGCTATGTATTTCTAAGAATGTTTTTCGACATCTCTGTGCTTGTCACAGTATTTATTATGCACCAAAACAGCCCATACTTGCTAGTTTAATTAGTGTGCAAGTCTACCTTAGACCAACCAATTCCTACACTTTTCAAAAGCATGAGTAACCAGTAAGCAATTAAGGGTCTTCCAATAACTTGATGAGCCTTCCTTCTCTGTCCTATATTATGCACTTATCAATGTTAAGCCCTAGGGTGGGTGGGAATTGGGGCTATCCAAGGAAATTGATATAGCTTATGTCTCCTAGGTGGAGAATTTGATTAATAAATTATTAATTGTTGATTGTGGAAACTCTGTATCACAGCCACCCTTTGGACCTTGAAAAGATGCCTTTCTAAAGTATTCTTCTACGCAGCTCACTTGCTGCTAGCTGCCAAACATTCTATTCCCATGATGTGGCACTCACAGCTCAAATTCCAGAATCAACAACAGTTTTGGGCCAAAATTTATGTCAAGGTAACATCAAGCAGTTGTGAGTGTCAATGGAGCATTGCGTGACGAGACTAAACACAACTGTGCAGGAAACTATTTCTAAAGAGGTCCCACTGTTAATGTTCTTTAAGAAAAAAAAATACATACATGATTGAGACTCCCTCAACAGGGCTTTTCAGCTCAATTTACAAATCCTAACTAAATCATATAAATCAAACATAAATGGATTAAGAATCCCAACTGGCAAGGAGGCAAACCAGTTGGCTATATTACAAGCATGGCCGAGAAACTGAATTTGAACTAATCAAAATCAGAACAAATTCAGTCTCAGCTAGTGGCCAGAGCAGGAATCGAACCTGGGACCTCCAGATTGCGAGACCAACGCTCTGACCACTCGGCCATGCTGCCTCCCATAAAATGCATGTATCAAAGTTAAGCCAAAGAAAGTGGGGTCGGGCATATGTGGGGCATTTGTATTTTTCAGTAATTATTAATAAAATTCCCCCCATCTTGTGGAGTGAAAATTGAGTCAAATTAGATGAAATTTGCCCACCTGAACAGCAGTTTAAAACACCCATTTTAAAAGTATGTTAACATACCTCTTTGTGCATCCTTGCATGACGGCTGATCTCAGCATTCTCATCCTCAGAGCCTGTGCTGACAGCAGTAGTGCTGGCTCTGGAGATGAGAATGTTGATCTCAGCAAAATTATAGTCTGTGGTAGAACAAAGGGTTAGAACACCAAGAGCAATCAAATGCCCCACGTGATATGCCGACCCCGACCCCTTTCTCGGGCTTGACATATCAAAAAGAAATAAGATCCCAACACAATTTCTTCTTTGACAAACCTGATGAACCTTGTAAATTGATGATAAAAGGATCAATAACAAAGGGAGAGCAAAATTTAACCCAAGTCGTATCCAAGGACCATAACAGCTGATGTTTATGTCTTCACTTTTCACTGATTTATCCCAGTTTTTTCCTTTCAATCCGGTCTCTTTTTTCTCTTCGTGAGAAAGTGTAGTCTTTTCGATGTTCTGTTGAGCTGTTCGTACCTCGAAAGCAGAGGTGATGGTCTCGTCTCCCAGTTCACTGATCTTGTCAATATTTTGAGTTTCACCCCTAGGAAGTGTCTGTACTTTTGTATCAGCCTCTTTAGTAACTCTAGTTTCTTCAAGATTTGTTGAATTGGATGACTTGCTGTCTAAAATCCTCTGCAGGCGGGAATCAGAGTTCTGTAAAATTCGTTTTCTTCTTGCTTCCCTTCTCGCTTCGGCCTCCATCTTGAAAACTGCCCTAAACAGGAAGCCCGCCTATTTATGTGATTTCCACAGGCAACCCGCAAACTGCAAACGCAAACCTGGAAGCCATAAGCCAAAATTTAATTTTTTAAACCTTTTTTCAAATTCACCTATCTTTAAAAGAGTATACAAAAAAGCAGACAAGATATATAAGACGAAAAAAAAAATTTGCATTGGTCGGCCTGTCAAGAGACAGTACAGATAGATCACTTTTCCAATACCAACCCTCCCCTCCCTTACCCAAAACAAAAATGGGATGAAAACTAAAGAAAAAATGGGACGATTCTCCCTAGACATTCAAAGAAGCTGAGACATCGAATCGACTTAACGTATAGGATGAAGATTTCGGCCCCATCCGCGCTATCCCGGTGTTACATTGAATAGAGTCTTACCCACAAGGGCAGGGAGGGAGAAGATATCCGAACCCTAATTCATACCTTTAGATATCTCCTTAGACCACTAGACCATCTAAACACTTAATGATATAAAAGTCTAATCGGGGTAGTCTATTCGGCTAAGTTTCATTCTAATGCTAATCGAGGTTTCCATATCCCTTGGGACACCATCGAACCAATCAGACTTAATTTTCTCTTTTTCCATTGGGAATACCTACCGAAATTATTCTATCTTTTTATTTTCAAACTCGTTGGATTCTTTCGATAAATGGCAGGCTCCCCGTAAGAAAATGAGTGGTTCAGTGAGGCTGGATACGAAGTTCTTTCAAGATGGCGGACATAATGAGTTCAGAGCGGATAAAGACGATAAAGTTTGTCAAAGTAAGTAACCAAGAACTAGCTTCTTGTTTGTCTTGTAATGATTTATTATGTATGTGTAATATATGTAGGTATATTCGCTGGTTTGGAGCGGAGAATTCATCGATTGGTGTCAAAAATATAAGTGGCTAAAACCGAGCTGATACTACTGTTTATGGACAACGACAAAAACTACGGAATATAATAAAATGTTAAGATGATATTTATTTCTTTTATCTTTTTAAATATCATCGCATTTTTTAGATATCTGGGAATGATAATTTTATACGCTAGAATCTTAACTACCGCAATGATCCCAAAGGCACAACGAGATTCACTAGTATTCAGGCTGCCAATAGACACAGCCAATCATCTGAAAGTAGAAGAATACAAAACGAATTTTATCCAAGCAGTAAAGACTTGAACGTCTTGTGAACAAATGAATATACAGTATTAGTCTCCTCCGCAGGCAACCATTTTGGGTTTCCTTTGGCAGAAAAAAAGGAACCCGAACAGTTGCCTGGGGGAGGCTGTGAATACATTATAACTGAGTCTGTTCAATCCTTGGGCTTCCTGTGGCGGTCAGTTGAGCTACCTAAAAAGGAGTGAAAACTACGACTTATCAGTCTAGTCTGTTACACTGAATGAATAAATACAACAACAATATCTAAATCTAAAATTTCAAGGTAACAAAATCTTGTGTTGTGATCAAAAGTTTAATCCGCCATTACAATATCTAAATCTAATAATCGGAATAATTATAACTACTAAAACTATGAGACAAAAAATCGTTGAATTCGTGTACTTATTTGCTATTTGGCATTTGCGCGCATCACTACCATATCGCTTTCAAAAGCTACTAGTTTAATAATTATTTCCATTTTATCGCGGGCTCAGAAAAAAAGAGCTCGTGACGAAGGCGTTGTAGCGAATATTTACATTTGTAGCGTATATTTATCGCCAAAATATGGCCATTCTCAAAGCAGTAGCGGTAGTCAGTACAAGGTCTTGTACTTTATCATAATAGTACGAATGCCCCATCTTAAGCGTTTACATTAATTTTCTCTTGCAAGCAATCTCTTTTAGATTTCCAGCCAAACGTTTGAGTCAATAATTTATCAAGCCAAAATATGTTGTGATTTTAGTACTGGAACGATGTGACTGCGAACATTATTAGGTGCGAGTTGAATTGTTTCCGCAAAAAGTCAGAATCTCGCAAAAATTTCGGTCAAATTTCGCAACTGAAGCTGTCTCATGTCTCGAATTTTGAAAACGAAGGAATTCGGTGCACAGGTGTCTCGGGATCACACACACACACACACACAAAAAACCAGCAAAAAAAAAAAAAGCAAAAAAAAAAGTCTTGTCTCACCTCTCGCTAAGTCTCGCGACTTGGCACCGACCCCTGACATTGACGCGGTTGATTTATATTTAGTACTGAAAAGCATAATACAATGTTACAGTGAGCTTAAATTTAATTTAGTTGTTGAAAAGATCTCCTATACACGTTTAACTGGCTAAATCCACACAGATCCACATTGCACAAGGAGTCGTCCATTGTTGTATAGATGTTATGTTACAATGGTCGACAATAGACTCATGTTGTGTGTAACGTTGTATTGTACCAACTGGTGTAGTCGAACAGCAGTGTTCTCTGTCTTACACTGCTTGAGAATGACACGCTTTTGTCATATTACAAAAAAGGGGAAAATAACCTTTACCAATGTAGTGTGGCCACACGTGCTGCGATTCCTAGTGGGTGCAAGAACCAAATGCCTAATCGAATTAAAGCGGCAGTTGTAACCTGGTAGGCAATAAATTATGAATATTCTAGACGTTCTTTCTGATATTAGTCTTACAATTATCAAATAAATAATTTCGTTGTCGTTTTAGCAGAACCAATCTTGATCTTTTGTGATATCTTTTCACTACTACAAAGGTCACTTTTCTAGCAACTTCTTCAGACGTCAAAATTGCGGATACGCCGGACTTTATCGCCAATGAAAGTGGCTAAATTACAGTCTTTTAAGACCACGTTTAGTGATGGAACTGTAGTTGATTGTGTATAGAAGCCACACTTGTGCAAAGGATATAATAAATGACTATGTAACTTAAGTGTCTTCGTATAAGAGTTTCTTAAGATTAGCGTAGGCAATTAACGTATAAGTCTTTTGTTGAAGATAAGAGCTCGTCTTCCTTACATTACTAATTGGTGAATTCTACTGAAATGACTGGTCATTTCAAAAATAGCCCTGCCTGCCAAAAAGCATCGTCTAATTCCAGCCAAGGTTCTAATTCGTTGCGCATGCTCAATAAACCGCTAGTTTTGCGCGAGAGTTCAACAGCATAGATGATTTGGTAAAGTCGATAATGTACCGGATTGGCGGTATCTCCTCTCGTGAGAAGAACAAAACACTACAATAATTGTGGGATGTTACAACCACGCTAAACTTAATCATTTTGCAAGCGTTTTTAACAAGGCTTCATTCTTAGACCACTAAGAACAATAGAACGGAAGCAACGAATCTGCCTCCATTTCCTTTGGTTGTATGTGTACCAAAGAGAAGTTTGGCGTCACACGGTAATCTTGTGTCTGATGAACAGTTACAAACCTAAACATTGAGGTATTTGACGTAATCACCTAACTATACTTATACAAGGCTCAACTCTCGTGGTAAGTAGTCTATTTCAGAACTATTCTGTAACGTTAAGCACTTCATTTATAGAACGGGATTTCTCGAATTAACAAGCTAGGTAAGTAAGAAATCTTGTACAATTCGTCATTTTGATGAGGATTGAAGGAATTCTAGATCACTATGGTGAATTATGAAAGCATTTGATCGATATCGTTAAAAGCGTAACTTTGGTAAAGTGACACATTACATTTTTGTCACTGAAGCGCTGTGCTACATAAGCAATTTTTGTACATTTTTTTTAATTAAAAAAATTGATTTTCTGAGGTAGAAACTTAAAAAGACCGACAAACAATATTGATTTCGATACGATGGACTGAAAATACTTTTGTTTGAATGTAATTCTCCGTGCAGCTGACGTGCATACAAAAGAAATCTACCAAAATGACCTGCCCACGAACGGTTCATAATTGTCAACAAATCGCCTGAATCCATAATATTTTCTACAAACTGAAAGGATAATGAAGCCGCAAATTGAATCTTCTTGTTCTCATTGAGCTTGTTGTCATTCTATCATAATTGTTTTCCTGATCTTCGTCATATATAGTGTAGTTTTCTTATCATTGGCCTTTTAGCGTTTTCCATACATTTGGACTTAAGGTGATTCCACTGAAAAAGGAAAGAATCTAAGAATTTCTTGAAACTCGGCACAAAGGTACATTACAGATGAGACTTTCAAAAAATACAGATAAAAGGGAAGGTCACCGTTTTCGCTTTTGCGTTACAGCGGCTGGAATTTATGTGAATTACGATTTAATGTCGGTTCTCTACATCTTCAACAATGAAAAATTGATAATATGATAATACTGATATTATGATATTCCTATACCTAACATACAATAAGGCTCTTTCCGATGCTTGATCATTGGATGCTCATTTTTTTTTAGAATAAAACGGAGCGAAAACACCTCACGCCCGAATCATTGCCAGGTCAAAAATTTGAAGGTCAAAAAATTGAGACTTCAGCGGATTAATTTAAAAATCTTTATGTTTCCAATCCAAACTTTTTTTAAATACTTTGATATATAATAGAAACCAATAGTGAGACGAAATTTATGGAATAAAAATGGGTCACCGTTCTCGTTTTTTTAGATACCTTGCAAAACGTTCCACTTTAGCGCGTACATTTGGTGTTTTTTCCGCGTGGAGACAGGGGCGAGTTTTAGAGAAAAGCCTTCGTTTCTGCCATTATCACTATTTTCTTAACTTCATTAGATTCATTTTAGGTCATTATTGTTGGTTTTAGTTACTCAGATACTTTAAAAAAATACCGTTTTCAGCCTCTCGTCCAAACAGCCGCCATCTTGGAAATCGAACGTGCGCGCCCGCACGAGATACAGAATCGTGCGTAGTAAGCGTGCGCAATTCAAAACAATGGAATCGCCTTAAAATCATGAAATACTTGGTGTTGTAAAGCTATTAATCCAATCTAAATTAAGCTAGTACAAATAGATTTCAAAAGCTGTTAAGGGATAGGGTTGTTTTTTTTTCTTTTTTATTGATACACATACTACTGCTTTAAATGGTTGTTATGCTACAATAAGAATGACGCTTTTAAGTATTTTTAGCTTTTTAGCTATTTTTAGAAGTTGATACCCTAAATAGTTCATTGTGTGCATTTAATATTATTGATATATCTATATACATAAAAAGTTTTCAATTTGTGGGTGCAACTACAAGCTGTAAAAGTTCTTTAAGGGGGTACTTGGATGAAAATAAACCAAAATTAGAAATGACTTGAAACTTAGTAAAACCTATCTGTACGACTCCCAATAATTACCAAAAGCAAAATTTTCTTTACATTCAAACGACTCGAATATAAATTGTCAAGTATTTTAGCATTTAAGTTGTGAGTGACGTTATTTACTACTTTTACTCAACCCTATTGTTCTTTTGGACTTTATATCAAAATTTCTCATTGATAATGAGCTTGAAATACAGATTTTTGGGCAGAGGGTAGCTGGTTATTTAGCTACATTCATCTTCAGAAAGAGATATTAATCAGTTTCCAATTTTCATCGATTTTCATCCAAGTGGGCCTTTAATTTCTCAGTTCAGAACGATATCAACATGCAGGTTTCTCCTGAAGACCTGTCACTAAATTCTTGGAATTACATCACTTGACAGCAACACAACTGACGTTCGTGCCGCAACATGAAAAAAAAAGCGCCAAAATTTGTCCGATAAAAATCAGCTTTATAGGAACCAAAAACACAGAGGATTTCAGGTTTATGATGGAAATTAAAAAGGTTCAGAAAAATGCAAAACAGCCCAGGGAGGACTCCTATATAAAGAAGGGTGATGGGGATGCTCATCGGAAATTTTGTATCTGAGTATTATCCTTTATGAGTAAGAAGAAGCGCGCATGGTTCCTGTCTGCCTGAAAATCAGGAATTGGAATTTGAAATTTGGAATTTGGAATTGGATTTGGAAATTGGAATTTGGAAATTGGAAATTGGAATTTGGAATTTGGAATTTGGAATTTGGAATTTGGAATTTGGAATTTGGAATTTGGAATTTGGAATTTGGAATTTGGAATTTGGAATTTGGAATTTGGAATTTGGAATTTGGAATTTGGAATTTGGAATTTGGAATTTGGAATTTGGAATTTGGAATTTGGAATTTGGAATTTGGAATTTGGAATTTGGAATTTGGAATTTGGAATTTGGAATTTGGAATTTGGAATTTGGAATTTGGAATTTGGAATTTGGAATTTGGAATTTGGAATTTGGAATTTGGAATTTGGAATTTGGAATTTGGAATTTGGAATTTGGAATTTGGAATTTGGAATTTGGAATTTGGAATTTGGAATTTGGAATTTGGAATTTGGAATTTGGAATTTGGAATTTGGAATTTGGAATTTGGAATTTGGAATTTGGAATTTGGAATTTGGAATTTGGAATTTGGAATTTGGAATTTGGAATTTGGAATTTGGAATTTGGAATTTGGAATTTGGAATTTGGAATTTGGAATTTGGAATTTGGAATTTGGAATTTGGAATTTGGAATTTGGAATTTGGAATTTGGAATTTGGAATTTGGAATTTGGAATCAGGAATTTGGAATCAGGAATTTGGAATTTGGAATTGAATTTTACACCATATAATTCTTTTTGTACATAGGCTACCAATTAAGAGATAGGCTTAGGCTTTTTAGAAAAACAGACTTCCAATTAAGTGGCATTATCGAAAAATACAAGTCATGCGCGTCGCAAATTAGCATAAAAAGCTTTTTAGTTATTGTTTTTACCTAGTATAAAAAAAGGTTTCTTCTTGTCATCAGATCATGTCTCGATTATCTGCACATTCCCAAGCTCTTCTTGTTGTCATAGTAATGGGAGCTGTCTTCTCATTGGCCTGTGCAAGACCACGTGACAAGATGATGTCATCTCTTTTCAACTTCCACAAACCTTCGCTTTATGCCAGAGAATACAAGCAACAGAGGAACAATGTGCAAGGCTTTGACACACAGTTAGATCGTCGACAATGCTTTCCTTTATGCATTCCCAACGAAAGCGACTATTCAGGTCGCAGATAATTGAAAGTATTTTGATTTAGAGCTAAATATTCTGACTGAAAACCATCTATTTTCGCCAAGATTCTGTAAAAATATAATGCTTCGGCAGCTAAAAGGCTTGCGATGGCTTTAAAATGGAATAGCAAGGTTAATAAATAGCAAATGAGTGCCGGGTTTTGATAGTTTTTACTGTTGTACTATTTATTTTATCTGTTTTTAGGAGATCTGGTTACTCCTAAGTTCATTTCTAGTAGCATATCAAAGATGAGTGATCAGATGGGTAAATAAAATGCATGGAAAGATTCATAGAAGCATCACAATTATTTTTGTCTTGCTCTAATCAGTGGGTAGAAACAAAGAAGTTTGGTTTGAGGTGGGGAGTGGGGGGAAGGGGGGGGGGGGGGGGGGAAGGATTTCATCCAGGGTTAGCACTAATCATCTTTCGAATAACCGAGCAAAGATTTTATACTGAAATTTAGTGAATCAGAGAACATGTTGGAATATTTTCACTTTAAACACTAGTATGTCTGGCATTGAAAGAGATAGCTGTCCCCGCCTTAGTAATGGTCCCAAAAGCACTGGAAATTTTTGTCCATTTTCTATGATAGGAAATACGTAGGAAATTGGAATTTCATATACGTATATGTCCTATATGATAGGAAATTGAAAACATAGGAAATTCGTAGGAAAATGTAATTTCCTATGATGATAGAGAATACCAATTTCCATAGTATTTCCTATCATAGGAAATATATAGGAAAATGGATTTTCCTATGGTAGAAAATATGTAGGAACTGGCAATTTCCTAAGGTTGGAAATATGTAGATATTTGCAATTTCCTATGGTGGGAAATATGTAGAAAATATCTAGGAATCTGCAATTTCCTATGATAGGAAATTGCGCATTTTCCTATGAAAGGAAATTGCAATTTTCTAAGTTAGGGAATATGTAGGAATTTACAGTTTCCTATGGTAGGATATATGTAGGAAATATGTAGGAAATTGCAATCAGTTCCTATGATAGGAATTGGACAGAATGTAGGAAATTGCAATTTCCTACTTATTTTCTATTCGTTTCCTACATAGAAAATGGACAAACATTTCCAGTGAAGCCTTTGCATCATTTCCCAGTTTGCAATTGCTCAGGAGAAATGAAGAATTAAGATGGGCGACAGGAGTATTCAACCTCTAAGCTGATAATCCTGTAGTATTCTATTCTAGTTTGGCGCAAAAGAATTGCAGGTCGATAGATACAGCTCTTCATAATCGTCCTCACAAAGAACTGTGTTTTGATAGAGAAAGAAACTATCTCCAACACAAAACCTATGGCTACAGACTTGACATGCAAAACAGTTCAAGTGAAATACAAGGTCTCGAGCGCGCATAACACTTTCCAGTGGTGGGATGTCTTTGAGGCACAGTGAACACCGTCCTTTAGTCCCAAATAACCTAGAAATAAACAACAATTATTTTGGTTCTGTTTCAAGACAAGCCGGCTGTCTCTGGTAGCTGGGATGACTCTTTGTTTTCAGTGTCTTCAGAGAGAAGAAAAGAGAGTTATCCCTGCTACCAAGGACAACTTGTTTTCATATAAACAAGGTGTTGATTGGTATCACTGGCAAATCCCTAAGTCTCCTAGTGCCAAATCAAAGCGATGCATCATGGTGACTGAGGAGTTTTTGCAAAATTGTAAAATAAGAGTGATGATCGAATCAGAAAGATCCCATCCCACTGGAACTTTTTGCCCATTTCCTATGATAGGAAATATCTAGGAATTTGCATTTTCCTATGATAGGAACTGGACAAAATGTAGGAAAACACATTTTCCTTCATATTTCCTAGATATTTCCTACCGGCATAGGAAATTGCATTTTCCTAGATATTTCCTACCTTTTCACTTTCCTATGATAGGAAATATGTAGGAAATATGTAGGAAAATGTACGTTCCAACATTTTGTCCAGTTCCTATCATAGGAAAATGCAATTTCCTAGATATTTCCTAGGTATTTCCTATCATAGGAAATGAGCAAAAATTTCCTGGATCCTCAAGAAATTAAAACAAGGTGGCATGTTCTTTATACATTTCAAAATGATGTCCCTTTGTAAAAATGACCTTCTTGGCCTGGTAAACTTGTGATCTCAGGAAGATGAAATAACTGATAACAATTGTAACTTTTACATGGGGGGTTAGTTCCGGTTCGATAGCAAAAAATAAACACTTCTGAACATAGATAACGGCACTGTTGGTGCAGCTCATGGCTTGAGTTTTGTCATTACAAAATAATTTGATAGAGCGAGATCAGAGTTAATAGCTGAAAGAAAATCGACTTAAAACATGAAAATAGACTTGTTCCTAACTAAAAGAGTTGTCGCCTCTTATAAAAACCTCTGGCAATAAAAAATTATACACACATATTATTTAATTACTTCCCAGTTATATGACAAAGACAGTCAAAGTAAAAAGGTAGACAGCCAATTTGTATAAGACCGTAATATACAGTAATTCCCTGTTTGTGATTGCGCAAAATGAGGCCACTCCACTAGCCTTGGCATTGCATGCAATGATAAACTGCAGTATCTAAGGATGTACCTTATGTAGTCAGTCTTACAAAGCAGTAGGTCTTGCCTGAAGTAGAACTTATTACTAATATCAAACAATCTCTTTTTGCAGTAGGAGCATTTCAAACAGTCTTCATGCCAATACTTTTCTAACGCGTAGAGTAGAACCTTGGATTCAATAGCTTGCTGACATTGTGCACATGAACGAACTTCGTTGCTTGTCTTCTTATCCTCTAAAACAGACAAGAAAAAGGAAAATTATGACAAGCAAGCTTGCACCCTCTGAACTCCTTGCTTGGATAGTGATGTCAGGTTTTTATACAGGTCAAGCGATGCAGCAGAAGGAGTAATCGAAGAAAAAAATAACCATAGCTAGCGTAGCCAGTCGTGTTTTGTTGAATTTCTTTGTAGCATCGCGAAATTCTTGAGCTGCAGAGTGCTTTTCAATTATGATAAAAGTCAGTGTCGATTTGCTGAACAACATCGAGTCTTCAAATTAGACATTAATTATGAGCCTTTAGTTGTTCTGTTGATACACTGGTATCAACTGTTGCGCAAATTATGCAAAATAATGATGAAGATTCATTCAAAGCTGCTCCAACTAACGCCTTAATTACGCGGTACCTTCACTCGTAGTTTGTGACATGCGGTCTTGTTTCATTTCACTTACTAATCATAAAATTTATATAGAATTTACATTTTTAGTCTTACTACAACTGTTATATTGTACTCAGATTTGACAAAATGAAGCTTATGTTTAGTTGAGTTACGATTGAGCAATTTCAACGCTGTTACATTGAACTAATTGGTTAGCATAGGAAGTAGCAATTGTGATATAACTCTATTTTAACTGATATTCTGTTGACTATCAAGGATTTGACTTACCCATGAGTTCACAGTTGGGTTGGTTTAATCCAAAAACTTTCACACGCAAATTTTATCTCACCACAGTAACAGGCAAACTCACACTTGCCATCAAGACATTGAATATGCGTTGCAACAAGTCATTTCCGTGAACTAACAAAAATATCTCAAGTGCAATGTTGATTACATCTGAAATGTTTTGAAATCAGTTAACCTTAATGGGAAAAATCGTTGACAACAATTTTGCAAATTTTACCTATTTCTAAAAGCAATGAAAAATAAATAAAAGCAATAAATAAAAACAAACGAAACAAGACATGAAAACGACAACAAAAACAACAAAAAAGCAAAACAAAATAAAGCTGGCTTAGAATCACAAAAATGTGGTACTGACCTTGTTTGGTTCTAAAACCACACCCTCCTTGGATATTCAACAAATTAAAAAGCTAGGTGACTATTTCTGTAGCGAATCATTTGACACTGAGTATCATAGCAAACTGGCTCATGCAAAGTGCAAGCAAATGGACCAAACGATAGTAAAAAATGAAGACTTAAAGCTAGTAATACGAGCAACAAAATCACTCAACTTGTCTCGCAACATTGCTGCGAGACGAGTTGAAAAGCAATGCTGCACGTTTTTCCACGCGAATACAAACTTGTATTGCAACAAAATTGTTTGCTGGAAGTTGAGAGAATCCTGTATTCTCATTGGCCGACAAAATCATTTGCTGCAACACGTATTGAGTCGAAGTGGTAAAACGTGAAACATTTTAAAATTTTGTTGCAAGAAGTAGAACGACCTTTCTGCAACAAAATTTCTCAACTCATTTTGTCGCGAGACAAGTTTGAATTGGAGTGGAAGAACGCGCAGCATTGCTTTTCAACTCGTCAAAATAGCTAGGTCTTGCTTTATCAATAGGCGCATGCCCGCGCGTTTTTGGCGGGAACAATTTGACTTCCGGTAGAGCGACCCACTTGACAAAAACTACTCATTTTGTGGTCACTGCGCATGCGCAGAACATTTTACTTCCGGTTTCTTTAAAAAAGCTATAATCCTTGGCGGTTTTCTTCAAAACGAAGTGTTTCTTCGATATTTATATCATTTACAGCCTTTTTTCAAAGCCAAGCAAGGGATTGGGATAAAATTAAGAAATACGGAAGTTATTTGCATTATTCGCTTATTTGCGATATGCCGATTCAAAAAAAATCATAAGTAGCCTTAGGTTAATTTCACTTAATTCAACTCTTTTAATACTGAAGTTGCCTTAAAACGCCTCAAAACGCCGTAAAACGCCTTAAGGTAGTACCGGATCTTCCCAAATCTTCAATGAATTTTTTTTTAAATTCTGTCATTTGAAGTTTATTGTTAGGGTATTCAAATAATGAAAAAAGAAGGGGGTCCCCGTATTAGTTATGGAGATATAAGGCGTCAAAAAGGAGGGATTTTTCAGTTTTCCGCGCGTTTTTGCCGAAAATCTGATTCCGTCAATAAATTCGAATTACTCGATTGGATTTAACAAAGAAAAACAGAAAACTGCATTAAACGGTAGTTGTTGAATCTAGGAGACATACCGTGATAAAAAATCCATCCAATCTTTTGAAAGTGACGTGAAAATTAAATTCTAGAACCGAAATTGCTTGCAATTCGGAGGAGTTATATGCGTGTGTAGTTGTAAAAATGTTGAAAATTCATGACAATTTTAACTATGAATTTTTTTTTTCCGCACTAAATCGAAAGAATACGATATCTAGCTTCAAATGAAAAGAATAAAACAGGGGGTCACCGTATTATTTCAAGAGTTAGAGAAGCAGAAAAGAGAAAAATACGCCGAAAACGAACTCCAAATGTCACCATTTTAGCAATTTTCTCACCGGCTTTTTCGATAAATAATATTAATCAAATTTAAAAATTCGAGGCTGAATACCTACATTATACAGTACACAAGATTTCATAGTTAAAATTTTTCCGGTATTTTGATGACAAAATGCTATTTTTCTCCACTAAAGTTAGAGTTTCTTCACTTTCAATCGTTCGCTTACTAGTGTCCAGACTCCCCACGGTAATACCAATGCTCTCTAATAAAAGTGCGCGCGCTCGAATGCGCGCGGGAGATGCGCAGTAGCAAGTGTCCGGAACTACCTTAAGGATACACGGGACACAATCGAGTACTTCACTTTAAACCCTAGTGGTGCGCAGTTACTTTACGTTAACTCCTAATAAAATATACATTTTCTAAACTGAAGCCTAAAGATCAAATTTACATATCTTATATCTTTTTCCGATAAAACTGATCAATTTGGGAATTATCAAGTACGGAAAAAAATGCGCAGTCTCGGAATTTGAGGTTTATTCTCCTTCCATTTTGTATGGATGGATCAAATTTTTATTCCACCTTGTTTTGCCAACATTGATCTCCCAAAGTGTGTCTGTTTTTTTTTTAAATAAACGCTCCATTCTTTTCTAATTGAATTTTGAAGTTCGACATATGTGTTTTTAGGGGCTCTCTCCACAAAATGCCTCATATCTAAAGAAAGAATAGAAAGAAAAAAAAGGAAACGTAGACACACTTTGGAAGATGAATATCTTTTGAATCAACTTGCCAAATATCGTTGAAATTGATTGATTACCGAGGGAGAATAAACCTTTAAAAGTTGCATTTTTCTCTAAAAACTCTTCCCGAGAAAAGCATGATCTTAACTTTCAAAGGCTTAAGGTTTATTTACACAGGGGTGATTATTTTTTTGAAATAACTCGCTTTGTAAAAAACTTTTTAATTTGCTTTTCTTATAAAATGAAAGATTATACCTTAATTAACCTTACAGCACGTTTTCTAAAAATTACTAATTTGAAGCGATTTTGTGTCCCTTGTATCCTTAAAAATTACACAAATTTCTCCACGTTTTCTTTAAACGCCTTAAATTGCATTAAGTTGCTGTAAAAAAAAGGCGACTTAAGGACCCGGGATAGGCCTTGAGCAGTGCCTTGTTGTCTAACTCTAAGGCTGCCCAAAAGTGTCAAGGCAAGATATTGAAACTCACGGCTAGAAAACTAATTTTAGCGAGTGTAAAATTGAGCGATTTTGAGGACAAACTCGCTATAAAATTCACTAATTATGTTGTCGCTAAAATAGTAACCTTGAGATATTATTTTTGTGGTTACTGGCTTTTAAAGCCAGTAACACACTATGTCATCGGGTATGCGCGAGGGTGTGTAATTCGGGTTTGCCGAAGTTGACACGAAGTGATATATTCGGCCATGTCGGCAGGCATTCGGAATGACTCGAGGTTTACTTAGTCAGTTTTAGTCGATTTCAATGATTGAAATGTAATTCACTCCAAGAAATATTGTCTTTTCATTATCCATTATATTGCTCTTCTTATATAAATCTCTTCATCTACGTGAACTGTATTGCACATTTTTCGATAAATGTGGCGTTTACGAAGATCTCCCGAAAGAGACAGGAAACCAATTTTGTGATGTATTTTAAGAGATATTTGTCATTTATAGTCAATAGTTGCGATTATTATATGAATATTTCTGCTTGAGTGAAAGGTTTTGCAAGTCTTTTTGATAAACATTGGGTTTACGAAGACATTCTGAACGAACAGGGAGAACCCGTGCAAACATTAGGTTGGCATTGCTAACCCACAGGCGGACCATCCTCTCAGTTTGTGGTTGGGTTTCCTGTGTCAGGGTCGAATGGTCGTTGGTTTCAAACAAGCTGAAATGTAGTGCTTTTCACTGGCGATTTTACTTGATTGCTCTACATCTTGAAATTCAGAATATTGTGTCAAAATATACTTCAATCCGTATATTTATCAGATATGAGTCTTGTTTTGTCCGTCCGATGAGTTTTAAGAGAGTTATTAGAGGGAGACGTACGCTCACTAGTGCAGAAGAAAAATCACAAGGCAGGCAGCTTCGGCCGAGCGAAACGTCACTCGCGTCTACATTCCCCACAAAATCTCCCCGAAAATAAAATTCCTCGCCATTTAGACCCGGCAGTATTCAAGAATGATAACCCACGAATACCCTGATCGAGTCTCGTTGGATTCCGTTGGGTAAAAGTGCACAAAAATCGGTCCCGAACTCCGTTGATCGCCATTCATACTATGATCTGACCACTGTGCGGCCCTCTCGGCATCCCAAGAATGCAAAAAGTCACGAAATCTCAACTGTGTTGTATCGTTTTCTCATAACATAACAGGCTTTTTAGATCATTCACAGTAATATTCATTTTTGAAATAACGTTATTTATTTTAAACAACATTTATATAACTCTGTAAATCTAATATGTTATATAATTTATCTAAGATAACTGATAGAGATTTCGTGACTTTTTGCGTTCTTGGGATGCCGAGAGGACCGCACAGTGGTCAGATCATAGTATGAATGGCGATCAACGGAGTTCGGGACCGATTTTTGTGCACTTTTACCCAACGGAATCCAACGAGACTCGATCAGGGTATTCGTGGGTTATCATTCTTGAATACTGCCGGGTCTAAATGGCGAGGAATTTTATTTTCGGGGAGATTTTGTGGGGAATGTAGACGCGAGTGACGTTTCGCTCGGCCGAAGCTGCCTGCCTTGTGATTTTTCTTCTGCACTAGTGAGCGTACGTCTCCCTCTAATAACTCTCTTAAAACTCATCGGACGACAAAACAAGGCTCATATCTGATAAATATAAGGATTGAAGTTTATTTTGACACAATATTTTGAATTTCAAGATGTAGAGCAATCAAGTAAAATCGCCAGTGAAAAGCACTACATTTAAGCTTGTTTGAAACCAACGGCCATTCCACCGTGACACAGGAAACCCAAACCACAAACTGAGAGGATGGTGGCTAACCGATTGAGAGCTTGATTACACGGGGTGAGTTTATACCGCTTTGAATGAAATAATCTTGTGCTATTTTGCCTACACAGCCAGATGTAGTTTTCAGCGATGTACACAAGCTCTTTTCGATTTATGACCTCATTTATGATTTTGCCGATTTCTGTAGTGCTTGTTGAGAATTTCCATCCGGACCGTTTCAGTAGTTTGGATCACGGCGTTCGTCGATCGCACTGACGATTGTTGGTTTTATGCTTGTTAGCATTTTAAAATACAAAATAATTTTTTTCTAAGTTTCCTATATTTCTTTGCATTCCTGCCATTAACTTTCACTGTTGATTAGGTTTGAAACCTCGACGTGTTTACTCTATTGGTTTAAGTCTGGGTGAGTAAACTGGATTTTATTCAATTAAATATTTTCGATAGAAATATGCAAATTAAATTTCCTTTTCTTGAATGGAGCCTTTGTGTGTCCTTGGGGATGTCTATATAGTGTTTTGGAAACTTTTACTACCTCTCGATTGAGGCGTACTGACCTTGTTTTTGTTGTTTTAAAATGTGAAATGTCACGGTGATGTCACGCAAGGTGTGCAGAATCTCCATGAAAGCTTGAAATTTTGATTTTGTGACAAAGAACTTGCTTGTGTGTGCTTTTGCTTTCATGTTTATTTTTCATGAGCTGTATTTAATTACTTCAAATTAAATTCATTTGAATAATTTTGTAATCTTATAGCAAACATAGTTAAACTGTGAAATATAATCAAAGTAATTAACTAATTGTAAAAAATTCTTTGTTTTCCATATTTAGCTAGTACAATTTCACGGATTAAGTGCAATCACTCTACTTCTTTCATGGTTTTAGTCATTACATATATTTCTACAGTTTTGTTATCTTTTCTCTCGACTTGATGTTTTTTATTATTTTACCTGTAACCACATGTCCTCTTAGAGGGCTTTTATTTATTTTTTATTTTTATTTATTTATAAAGCGCAAATTCAACAATACAGTTTTCAAATGCGCTAAGATATGCCAAAAATTAGAGAAAAAGGGGAAAGAGAATTCACAATAGAAAAAAGAAAAGGAATGTCAAACGTCGAACTGAGCTAAAAAAGAGTACTTTGAGAACAGGTTGGAAAAAAAACTTTTAATTTTGCTTCAGGCGATTTGTCTCGACTCGATATTGAAGCAAAAAAGCTCAGCTAGTAAAATTCGCTAAATGTTGCTAAAAATGGTCACCTTGAGATATGCCAAAACAGGGAAAAAGGGAAAGAGAATTCACAATAGAAAAAAGAAAAGGAATGTCAAACGTCGGACTGAGCTAAAAAAGAGTACTTTGAGAACAGGTTGGAAAAAAAAAGCTTTTAATCTTGCTTCAGGCGATTTGTCTCGACTCAATATTGAAATAAAAAAGCTCAACTAGTAAAATTCGCTAAATGTTGCTAAAATGGTCAGCTCGGTAGCACCTACTCAAATCAGCACTGACCCGTAAAGAAAAGACTGTCTGCTTGTTAGGCAACCACACTGTTCTTCAAGATAGCAAAAACCCGTTGCTCTGGGATCTTCAAAATATGAATATTAGTGAAGGTTATCGGCCTGAAGCGAGGGGTTATGTGATATACATTCACCGAGGGCGCAGCCTTCGTAAATGTCTAAAGCAGAGAAATTTGTGTTGTTGAATTATGGCAATCCAAGTCAGAAACATGCGCAGTAAACCATACGAGTTCACCAAATGCATCCCACATGTGTAAGAGTGTGTTTAGTTCATATGAATTAGTGGTTATCAACTATATTTTCTGTTTCCAACCAGGTCTAGTCCTTTAACTAGGACATGTAAAGACTTCGGTTCCCTGATTCGCAATTTCAATGAAAGGGGAATATAAATTAGTATGCAAGGGGAATAAAGCAGACTCATCACAGAAAGCACTCGCAGCGATCCTTCTTACTCGCAGCGAAATTTTGAACAATAGATTTTATTCCCAAAGGGTACTCGTTAGCTCGCTGTGAGTGCTTTCGGCGAGGACTGGAGAATGGCCTTAAGTCATATTCCCCTTGCAAAAATTAATTAGTCAATTTTTGTGTAAAAATGTTTAGCGCTCAGATATTCAACTGATAGTGGGGGAAGTCTCTACGCATAGGTTCCCAGTTGAACGTAGCAGATTACGAAGACACAATAATTAAGGTTATGTTCTCTGTGTGATGAAAATGAAGTGGGGGATGAACGCCATTACTTATTCAAGTGTAAAAATAGCCAATTTGTTAATCTTAGAAATGTTTTTATCCAAGATATCTTGATATAAAGTCTATTAATAATTGTTTTGTTTCTTTTCAAAGTAAAGATTTTTTCCTATACTTGTTATCAATGAATGATGACGCAGTATCGGGTGTTTTTGCTAAATATTGTTATAGTGTATATTATTTTAAATTCAATTTTTGTTTGTATTCCTTATATACCTTACTGGTGTTTTGTTTATATATTCCCCTTGCATTAAAATTAGCTCTTTATTCAAAGCAGGGATTATGCCGTATATTCAACTGAGAACAACAAAGAAAACCAAACCAATGTAAACACTCGATATGAATTCTGCACTTATCAAATCATTAATAATTCATTTTATAAAATATTTCAGATATAACGCGCGCGCTGATTGGCTGGCTACCATGTTTATATCAGAGGACAGAGACATGGCTCGCTCAAAAAACGTCGAAAATATTTTATAAAAGCGATATAAAGCGATCGCTTATGTCTCTGTTCTGTGATATAAACACTCTGGAAGATGTAGAGCACTCGAAAAGCAAGAGAAACACTCGGCTACGCCTCGTGTTCCTAATCTTGCTTTTCTCTTGCTCTACATCTTCCATCGTGTTTATATCACAGTACAGAGACATGCGCGCGCGTTACAATGGAAATCACTACCGTAACGTAGAAACTTTATATCAGTTAAAAAAATTTCTTAATTTGCATTAACTTTGTTTTGAATTTTCTAAGTCAAAAATAGTCTAGCTTGGCAAATTCTGGTCAAATATGGTATTTGACAGCTAGACGTTTTATAAGTAATATAAAGAACTCGAGGGCGCATTATATCGGGTCTATATACACCGATATAACACGCCCTCTAGTTCTTTATACATTACATAAGCATATTCCCATATTAATCTTACCTTGCTGCTTGGGTAAGCAGACTGTATACGATATGACTGTTACTTGTCGTGAGCATTCGAGCATTACATGCTAAACGGAGAGCTGGGTGGTCATCTCTGTTGTTGTAACGTCTTTCCACCGCATTGTTCTTTCAGTTGACTACGAATTTCGTTATACCGGCGCGGTATGTAATTTATGAAGAACGGGAGGGCGTGTTATATCGATGATCGGTGTATATATATCGTATGGTATGATCGTTTGACCTGATAAACAGCGGATATCCAGGTCCATACCTTTAATTACTAGGAATTGTATTTCAGTATAGCTTTATAGTACCTTTAGTAATCGGTTACTTTTTACAATATAGTCCATTAACAACAACCATGGCTCCTGACGATTCCAAGGCAAGTGAGCCCAAGCGCGTTGTGCTGTTTGAAGACTTGTGGAGTGTCATTGGTGGTTTTGGACGATATCCAGTGTTACTCTTCATGTTTATGTGCTATGTGACCATCCCTGTAGACTTTCAGCAGTTTATACAAACGTACTATGGCTCTGCACCCAACTATCAGTGCAAACCTTGGTACAACACTACTACAACTTGTGCTGCCAAGAATCCATGTCAATGTAGTAACTGTACGTACGTGTTTGATGATGAGTTTACTAGTGCTGTATCAGAGGTATTTGTTTAACTATGTACTAATGTTTAATATATAGTAAACTAGTGTTCGAAGCATTTTACACGACCGTAGAACAATAGAGCCGTACCGGAAACCCAAGATAAAAAGGAGGGATGGTTGCCGAAAGCAAAAACGAACCGCGTTTCGACGACTAGTTCACCTTTCATTTTAATCAAACTAGGCTGCAGTAAAACCTCTTTAAAGAAAACATTATTTGAATGACTTAAGAAAAATCTCTCCCTCCCCTTCACAGAGGTTTCCGGCACAAGAAAATATATGGAGATTCCAGCTCTAAGAGACCTGTCCGTTATATTGCTATCCGTATTTTGGAGGTGTTCGCCCCAAGATTGTAATTCAAGATTATAGGGTTTAAGCTGCATCACAGAGGATCTTGCGACCTGCTTCTTTTGTGTCTGTAGCCTTCGCACGGAAACGTTGTGTAAACGACTGAATGTAAACGACTAAAAAGTTCTCCGTCCACACGATCGTTTACACTTCGTTTTTAGCTGTCCACACAAGAACGATTAAATGCTGTGAAAACGGCCTTATGGATCCTTGGTGGATGTAGGGTTAAGCTTCAAGGCCTTGAAGTACGAAACACGTTTCTCATCCACCAAAATGACAACAGTTTAACATCTTAACCCCTGATGAGTAGTGTTTAGTGTTTAGTGTTTAGTGTTTAGTGTTTATTTATTCACCATTTTAGCTCATAATACACATATATATTTTACAATGAAATGTGCAGCTAAAATGGCGAGGAGACCTGACAAAAAGCCGAGGGCTTATTAATACAAGATTTATAGCATCAAAAAAATCTTACAAACTCCCTGGGGCAAGGACATGCTACGCAAAATTCTCAATTCGTTTCCGAGGACCGGCATCTGTATGGAATAATCTAGATGAAACTCTCTAAACCCATAAGACGTTCAAGACTAAACTTAGAGTTAACTTGACATCTAATAATTAACCTGCTAACTCCCCTTTCTTTCTATTTTTTGTCTATCTATCTATCTATCTATCTATCTATCTATCTATCTATCTATCTATCTATCTATCTATCTATCTATCTATCTATCTATCTATCTATCTATCTATCTATCTATCTATCTATCTATCTATCTATCTATCTATCTATCTATCTATCTAACTTAAAGTCAAAATTGATTTTTCTGTTAACCAGCTCACTTATTTAATGAAATCAACAGATGACGAAGTTATATTTTATTTGTCTAAATTTATATCGAAATCTTTCCTCTTACGGAAAGAGAAACTTTCTGACACATAATCCATTGATATTCCAATCCATTGATATAGACCCTTATCACGCTAGTGTGACATTAAATAGATATTGATTTATTGGGAAAAGGAGTATGTACTATCAAATTTGGTCATAATTGATTAATAGTAAAAGTTGGCAAAGTTTCATAAAGTTGCCCTTAAACTGACGAAGATATGAATTTTTAAATGTAAGCATTTGGTGAAAATTTTTTGCAAAAGAAATGTATGTGTCTAGCCTGAGTAGCAGCTGGGCATGCAATGCGAGCACGTCGACAGTACATTTCTTTGTAAAAATGCTTACTTCAAGAATTCATTTCTTCGTCAGTTGGAGGCCAATCTTATGAAACTTTGCAATTTTACTATAATCATTGTGAACCAATTTTATAGTAAACTTCTTTTCCGATAAATCAAATAATTTATAATCTCACACTTGCGTGATATGGGTCTATTCCAATATATATTTACACACATTATATATTCTCTATATACAATATAACTATATCAACAATTTAATACTTTAATACACATAATTAATTCAATTGGGTGATTAGACACATTACATAAATGCAATAAATTTTATTTAGATCGTCGACCATATGATTAATTTTACAATATTATATTTTATTAATTACATTATAGCAATATTTACGAACATTTATTCAATTCTTATATACAACTTAACTGAATTTATATATAATTAGTATATATTAGATGATTCCTGAGTCTTATTATATTTACTATGATAAGTTTTATTCAGATCATTAACCTCGTGATTAATGCACGTCAATCATTTATATATGAATAACATATATATATCCCTATTTTATTATTGTTACGGTTTTTGTATTAAAAAGAGTAAGGAAAAAATTTAATCAATATGAAAACGTGTAAGCTTTGACAATACCTGGACATTTTTGATATTTTTAGTGCTAATCCAGCTGTTCCTACAAACTAGCCTTTTTAGTGGTAAAACTATGTTTGTTTACAGAGTTTGACATCTTAATGCTCGTAGTGTGAACTTAGGTAAACACTAGTTTAACTTAATGACTAGGAAGTTCTTCATCTTAGTTTATTTATCGGACATGCGCACAATTGATTATGATAAACAGGTGAATGTTTGTTCACGACAAACATTCAGAATTAAGGCCCTTGCTACCAGTTTAATGTTAGTTATAAATATTGTATCTTATTAGTATTTTATAGCTAAAACGTAGCTACTAATCTTGTCATTAGGATTGCGTCGACGAATTATATCCATCCGCAAGTAGATGCTATAGGTTTTTCCTTAGATCAACAACCATTTATAATTCTTACATCATCTAGTTAGAACCAGCTTGACAAGTTAGCAACGTCACAACGTACTATGAAATGCTAATTGCTGCGAGCGAGCGAAGCGAGCGAAGCAGCAACACTAATCTCGACGGGATTCCCGTTTACTCAATGGCCGTTGGAGGTCTGGGCATTTTATAATGGGACTCCGATCCTTCAGTCAATTCACAGGGAGCCCGGCTTTTAAGAGTCGTAAATGAACGAATAAATCAATTAGTATTTTGGGTTTCCTGTGTTGAGATTTGAAACGAGACGCTAATAATGGAGAGTTTCCGGTAATCGTAACTGCCAGTAACCTGATAGGAGATTACATGGGGTAACTTGAGAGCAGTTTGAAATTCAAATCTAACATATCAGTGTAACGCACTCTCTTTAGTAACAGTCAATAAGAGAGAAGGGCTGAAACAAATTTCAGTGCCAATTTTGAAACCCCTGTTAAAATTATTCATCGGAGTTGTTTGCCGGCATTTAAGACACCAAACGATCACCTGATAAATAAACCTAATGACTGCATGTCTCATTGATAGAAAATAATAATATATGGCTTAAAAAACTGTGTTATCTGGAAGCCTTGCTTTAAATTTATGTGCGCCAGTAGTTGATGGGACCAGTAAGCTCTGGAAACGTGACCTTTCTGGTAAATGTCCGCTTTCAAACAATAGACTTTGACAGATTTATGATAGTTTAATTGAAATGCGGCGTTCTATTTTTGTCGTTTGCCGCCAATTCAAAGTATTAAAACATTTATAATAATCATAGTTTATGGCTTTAAAAATAGAACAACAAGTTGCGGTCGATCTAAGTGTATCTGGGCACTCACTATTCATTACTGGCAAAGGAGGGACCGGAAAATCATTTGTGGTCACAAGATTAAGGGCTAACAAAGCTAAATAGAAAAGTTTTTGTGACCTGTAGTACTGGAATCGCGTGTTCCAATCTTCCAAATTCTGTTGGAACAAGAACACTCCATTCGTTTGCAGGGATTAAGGATGGACGAGCTCTTCTGAAAGCCTTCTTAATCTTGTGAAATCAAACGACGAAGCTTGTAAAAGATGGCTGAGTAAGCATGTCTTCGAATCAATCGAATTTATATAATTATATCAAGAAGGGTGAGAGGAAACGATTTAGTTTTGGTGGCTTGCAAGTCAGTTATTGGTATTGGAGACTTTTACCAGCTACCCCCTGTGCATAATAAAAGTGACACATTCTCCTCCGATGAATGTTAACCTTCTTCTAAAGCTCATTAACACTGGTCCCATCAACTACTGGTGCACATGTAACGTTAAACTCGCTTTGTTTCAGCCCTTCTCTCTTATTGACTGTTACTAAAGAGAGTGCGTTACACTGATACGTTAGATTTGAATTTCAAACTGCTCTCAAGTTACCCCATGTAATCTCCTATCAGGCTACTGGCAGTTACAATTACCGGAAACTCTCCATTATTAGCGTCTCGTTTCAAATCTCAACACAGGACACCCAAAATACTAATTGATTTATTCGTTCATTTACGACTCTTAAAAGCCGGGCTCCCTGTGGTCAATTCAACTAACTAACTAGCGATGGATGATTTCGTTCCCATGAGCCATCTCGGCCGGCTCCAATTCAAAATGGCGGTCGTAGGTGAACGGGCAGTGCAAATGATGCATGTTTCAGTGACTTACCGAGCACATGGGCTTACATTCTCGTACTCATTGCAAGAAAGAAGTTCCAGAACTCAGTTCTAGCTGGCTTTTGAGGTAAGATCGCCAGATCGAGTCCATTGGAGCACGATGAGAACTGATCTAATTAAACCAATCGACTTATCGTCCATGCCATTCAGCCAAACCGACCAAAACCACTGGTAAACAAACCGAATCAATTGTCCATCGAGGCAAACAAAACAAATCAAAACAATCGTTCATTGTCAGAGAGTATCGAGGCAAACCAACCAAAGCAATCGCCCATTAAGGCAAATAAACCGAATGTTAAATTACTATTATACCTTTTATTATAATTGACAAATAGTGCTACGCACGTATGATTTTAGTTACTACTGTTTCTTATTATTTAGGCTTTTTCGTTTAAGCTTAAAATGTACAAGCATATTATTTCCTGTTGTCGTTATATTTTATTGCATTTATGGTTTAGACCTTTGTACACAGGGAGCCCGGCTTTTAAGAGTCGTAAATGAACGAATAAATCAATTAGTATTTTGGGTGTCCTGTGTTGAGATTTGAAACGAGACGCTAATAATGGAGAGTTTCCGGTAATTGTAACTGCCAGTAGCCTGATAGGAGATTACATGGGGTAACTTGAGAGCAGTTTGAAATTCAAATCTAACGTATCAGTGTAACGCACTCTCTTTAGTAACAGTCAATAAGAGAGAAGGGCTGAAACAAAGCGAGTTTAACGTTACATGTGCACCAGTAGTTGATGGGACCAGTGTTAATGAGCTTTAGAAGAAGGTTAACATTCATCGGAGGAGAATGTGTCACTTTTATTATGCACAGGGGGTAGCTGGTAAAAGTCTCCAATACCAATAACTGACTTGCAAGCCACCAAAACTAAATCGTTTCCTCTCACCCTTCTTGATATAATTATATAAATTCGATTGATTCGAAGACATGCTTACTCAGCCATCTTTTACAAGCTTCGTCGTTTGATTTCACAAGATTAAGAAGGCTTTCAGAAGAGCTCGTCCATCCTTAATCCCTGCAAACGAATGGAGTGTTCTTGTTCCAACAGAATTTGGAAGATTGGAACACGCGATTCCAGTACTACAGGTCACAAAAACTTTTCTATTTAGCTTTGTTAGCCCTTAATCTTGTGACCACAAATGATTTTCCGGTCCCTCCTTTGCCAGTAATGAATAGTGAGTGCCCAGATACACTTAGATCGACCGCAACTTGTTGTTCTATTTTTAAAGCCATAAACTATGATTATTATAAATGTTTTAATACTTTGAATTGGCGGCAAACGACAAAAATAGAACGCCGCATTTCAATTAAACTATCATAAATCTGTCAAAGTCTATTGTTTGAAAGCGGACATTTACCAGAAAGGTCACGTTTCCAGAGCTTACTGGTCCCATCAACTACTGGCGCACATAAATTTAAAGCAAGGCTTCCAGATAACACAGTTTTTTAAGCCATATATTATTATTTTCTATCAATGAGACATGCAGTCATTAGGTTTATTTATCAGGTGATCGTTTGGTGTCTTAAATGCCGGCAAACAACTCCGATGAATAATTTTAACAGGGGTTTCAAAATTGGCACTGAAATTTGTTTCAGCCCTTCTCTCTTATTGACTGTTACTAAAGAGAGTGCGTTACACTGATATGTTAGATTTGAATTTCAAACTGCTCTCAAGTTACCCCATGTAATCTCCTATCAGGTTACTGGCAGTTACGATTACCGGAAACTCTCCATTATTAGCGTCTCGTTTCAAATCTCAACACAGGAAACCCAAAACGCTTTGGTGACTTATCCATTTACTACCCCTAAAGCCGGGCTCCCTGTGCTTTGTACTTCCACTATTAAATAAATTTACTCGTTAAAGAAATGTATTTCTTGTTGTTGTGTTTTGTTTTTCTTTTGTGTGTGTGTGTTTGTGTGTGTGTAGGGGGGGGGGGGGGGAGGGGCACGGTTGCAAATATATATCAAGTACAACTACAATCTTCTGTTTCTGCTCATTAGCATCTCATTTGCATTGAATTTTGCACGTTTGACCTAGGCCTAAGTAATGCTATGAAGGAATAAATATAGCGATTATATCTAACAGTGTACGTTCCTCGCATCTTCAGATCAAAATTTACCAAACTCCAGACATAATCACATACTAGCCGTATTAATTTGCAAAGACAGCTAGCAGCACTTCACTTTCTATTAGAAACGGCTAGTTAGTTAGTATAAATACATCTACCTTGTAACACAGATACGCAGATAAGCAGACACACTTATACACTTAGGTCTACAGCAACTCAGTAGTCTGGATTGAGCTGACCTGGACTAGTTCTACTGGTTCAGAGAAAAGTTAAGTTAAGATTCAGAGAAAAGTTTGAGCGTGTAACAGCGCCTTAAAACTAATTATTTTACGAAGAAAGTGGCCAAAGTACGCAGTTCTCTCACTTCATGAACCTTGCTGAGTTTGTGTTGTTTTAATTTGTTTCAGTGGCATCTAATTTGTGATAAAGCTCATCTCAAAGCTTTGTCCCAATCCGTCTACTATGGAGGTGTCTTAGTTGGTTCTGTTGGTTTTGGAAGGTTCTCTGACCATTTTGGCAGAAAACCCGCTATTTTTCTCAGTCTCTTTTTAATGGTAGGAAATACTTTTAAGTTTTATGCCAAAGAATAATATACTGCTTGCAATTTTAGGAGATTGGAAGGGGGGAAAAGGTGGAGGAAGTTTAGAGTATTGGGGAGGGCTGTTGAACCAACAGTTTACCAAAGACAGCAATGCAATTTGAGTTACAGAAAATGATATGAGGACTAAAACGATCTTGAAATTTCATCTAGTTTAACGGCTGTTCTTATTTGGATATTATGACGAGGATGATGAGATTTCTCTAATATTTGTATAATATTTGTATAATATTTTCTTACTTCTGACGGTCTTGTGGCTGTCAACACATCCTCCGTTGATGCGAGAGATCGATTCTTAGCCAATTAAATTTCCCGTCCTCTATTCTCAGCCAATCAGATTTTCCGTCCTCAACCGGCAGGAACACCTCAAAACCATAGTCTTCGGGCAAGTGGTTTTTCTTCCCCCTGTCCCCTCCCGCTCCTCCCTCTCCAATCCCCTAAACCGCCAGCTACGCAGGCTAACCTTAATGATTTCAAGGCGATCTCATTACCGTTTAATCAGTGAGAGTTGAATCCAGTGCACTTGCCTTTGATTACAAACTGTCACGCCCATCGGGCTTTCGTGCGCCCGCCGAGTGCACGGAATCCTGATGGCTGGAGACAGAGCCGATTCTCATTCTGTGTGGATGTGTTTTGGTCTTGCATGGGAGTGAGCCCCTATCACCGTGCTATAACATAGTTTTGGCCATTTGCCAATCGGGACGTCGGCGTTTATCAGTTATGAATTCAATAATGCACTGCCCAGATAATGATTATTTTCAATCCATTGCAGAGCGTATTTGGAATTGGATCCAGTTTTGCCAACAGCCTTCCTCTCCTTGCGGTCATGCGTTTTGGGGCTGGTGTTGGAACAGCTGGAGTATTGTTGATTCGCTTTGTCTACTCGATGGAAGTATCAACACTTAATCTGCGCACAGTTCTTGGAACTCTAAACAAGCTTTTTATTTTTATTGGTGCTGTGATTTTAGCACTGCTGGCGTTTTTGATACGTGATTGGAGGTACTTGATGCTGACATCAAGCATCACTGGTATTCCAGCTCTTCTGTTTTGGAAGTAAGACTGATATCTTTCCTGGTTCCGGTTACTAGAAACGGGGTTAGCGCTTCGGTTGTAACCCGGGGTTACCGCTAACCCGCCTTCGAGCAACCGGACCCAACTTCCTGCTAACTTTGCCTTTATTGCTCTTGTTTTGTGATACGCATTTCGTAGTTTATTTCCAACAAGTTCATTATCCAATTTGTAGATGGATTCCTGAGTCTCCATCCTGGCTGATAGCAAAAGGAAGACTCGAAGAAGCTCAGAAAGTCTTGGAGAGTTTTGCTTCAGCAAGCGGTTACAAAGTAGACTCCAAATATTTGTCGTCAGCCATACGTAAAGTAAAGGAGACAGAACAACAGCAAGCTACTGGTATACTGGACCTTTTTAAGACAAAAAAGATGAGGAAAAGAACACTGATTTTGAGTTATAATTGGTAAGCACTTGCATTCTCTTTAAAGCACTTTTTCTGGCACTATTGTCATCGTCATCGTCATCATCATCATCATCATTTCATTAGGAAAATATAGCCAGAATCTCATAGCTGAAAAGTATTAAAGATGTAGCAATGGGTATGTTCTCACGCAGTCACTATAACTAGGATTCGAGGTCTCGATCTCTTGGAATCTGAATCCAGAAAAGTGAAGTCTTTTTTAATTGATATCTTTTGACAGGTTCGTCAACTCTGTAGTGTTTTATGGAATCACGTTGAACGCTAAAAACCTTGGTGGTTCATTCCATCTCAACGCGTTCATTCTATTTGCTGTTGGGATCCCTGGGGTTCTTTCGCTTTTTGTCATCTTGAAGAAGTAAGTAATCATCTTCTTATACACATTCCAAGCCCAGTTGGAAATTTTTGCTCATTTCCTGTGATAGAAAATATGTAGAAAATTGCATTTTCCTATGATAGGGACTCAGAACAAATATTTTCCTACATATTTCCTAGATATTTCCTATCATAGGAAATTGTATTTTCCTAGATATTTCCTATCACCGGAAAATGAAAAGGTAGGAAATATCTAGGAAATATGAAGGAAAATGAATTTTCCTAAATTTTGTCCAGTTCCTATCTATGCAATTTCCTAGATATTTCCTATCATAGGAAGTGAGCAAAAATTTTCATTTCATACTCGGTGGATGAGTGGGTGGGTGAGTGTGGGTGGGTGGGTGGGTGGGTGGGTGGGAGCTTAGTGGTTTTAGTTTTTAAACAGCTTTATGTAAATCAGTTTTCCACTTTTGAAATTCTGTGAAAAATAAAGTTTATTGTTATTATTATTATGGCCAGCACTCTTACCGCTCGGTCAACCATGCCACCCCAACAGCAAGTGATAACGTTGCGAGTATGCGCGGTCCGCTGAACGGAATTCCTGTGATCGCTGGAGCATGCAATGAAAATGGCGGCTCTATTAAAATTCGCTATCGTTCTTCTGCTTATTCTTTGTTGTTTTCTGTTTGTTGAGGGCAGGAAAGACAAGTTTTTCTTCTTATTTGCAAAAAAAGTTATAACCATCTCGCAGAACCAATACTCAACTTTAGTATTTGAAGGCCGTAAAGCCGACAATATTTCGTGTTCTGGTTTGCGCCGTACACGTTACAAATATAATGCTAAACCGAGTTTTATGCCACATTAAACACAAACGTCGAAAAGGAACTTCAAGTGATGACTGTTTTAATGCTTTTATCATTAAAAAAGTGCTTCAGAAGGTCTACACGTACATTTTAAATCAATTTGTATTATATAAACTGCAATAGTACTTCTTATTTACTGTAATACTTGTGTACCTGTTATGATTAACAAATTGTGTTCAAATTGTGGAGCTAAAGAAAAAGAGATTTTCAATAGGTTATCATCTAAAAACAACATAAACTTTAATATTTCAGAATGCAATTTCAAACAGCTGCTAGATCAGTACATCAATTACACACTAAGCAGTGAGACCTGATACCAGTAAACTTTGCACATCCACTAAACAATCATACACATGTAAATGATACACACCCAAATATATGTGTACAGATGCTACTGAAATAGTTCAAGAACAAAAATAATGTTGTGTTTGGCTGTGATCCTCTTACATATCATAGCCTGGAAGTAATTGATATCACTTCACTATATATAATAGCATGTAATAAACACCATCTCCGAATACTACAAGCTGGCTTGTTTGCTTGTTTGAGTTGCTAGGAAATCCTCAAGTATAATGGTTGCAAATCTGTAAGAATAATAGAAAAGATGGTAATTTATTTGACTTTGTCACCTCTCATTATAGTGGACACCCTTTGGATTGTCATTTAGTTTCCGTAATAGCAAGGGTCTATAATATATAAGAGTGGGGTGCCTGCAACAGACTGTACACTTCTGAACTTACCTAGTAAGTTAGGAAGTGTCCAGTATGTGTGTTGGCAAACAAACATAAACACACAATCCATTTAACTTTTTTCAAAAGTTCTGGCTCTTAAATTTCAGGATAAATATAATTAACATGCTTAGCTAGCACCTTGATGTTAGGTCTGATCCCTCCTTCAATGCAGAATCAAGCACACTACATTGAAAGTATGTCCTATCTTGAAGGTTTTATTATAGGATACATTGTTGTATGCATATACATGAGTAAAATTGTAAAGCTGGCATCCAGAAAAAAAAACTCAACTGTAAAGGACACTTAGGACCTCTCTTTTCTGACTGATCTCTCAAATTCCCGTGAATAACTCATGCTCAATGCTTAATAACAGCCTCCAAAGAAGCAAAGTGTTGACATCAAGTGATTGAAGGTTAATTTAGGCTTAATTTTGACCAGCATGAAATTTGCTTGTACATTACACATTGCAAAATACTATCAAAATTCTCAAACTTACCCTCTAAAAGATAATTGTTTGAAGTCGTTATTCAACTTCACCAACAGTGACAATATCATTTTTCGAGACCTTAGGTGGGATATATTTTGGGGTGTACCAAATAATCACTGTCAAAATCACACAAAAATTGGATTTCAGAGGAATAATGCCGATTGAGTTTGCTGTTATTTTAAGATAAAAGCTTTTGATCCTTATTTTTGACTACGCACAAGAAATACTGATGCATAAAGACCTACCTTTTTGGTACACTGTCCTAAAATTCATTGTTGATAGCTCCAGGGCCATTCAGAATTTCCACGAACACATTGTCAACAAACCACTTCTTTCACGCTTCAGTCAACCAAACCAAGTGAGAAATTTAGCAAAATTTAGCAAGAGAAAAGATACCTTTTTCATACAAACAGCTTTGAAACGACTCCATGAATGTTTTGGGTGGATAATAGGTGTTCATGGAAGTACGAATAGCTTGAAATAATCCTTTCAAACTGCCACATTTCACTAGTTTCGTGCCGCCATTATGAGTTTCGCTAGAAGGCGCACTGAAGTTTGACGCATGCGCACATGTTATCACTTGCTCTTGCCACCCCGTAAAATCGTTGAGCGTTTTAGCATCCTTAATTTTAACACGCGGGTCTTGTTTAACATGTCTCTAGATGTGGTCGTCGCATTGGTTTCTCGTCATTGATGTTATTTTGTGGTTTGACGTGTTTGTTGGTGTTGGCGGTTCCAAAATCAGACGGTAAAAACCTGTTTTATGCTAACTTTATTTCAAAAAAATCACGTGTTTGATGAAGCGAGCGATGAAAGGAGGATGATGATTCTCCTTACGCTATTTTGATTCATACTAGATCGTATTAGCAGAGCTAATGGAACTTACTTTTATAAGAAGAAAAAAATAAAACAAGGAATTCGACTGAGGAAAAAAATCATTCAGATTGAAAAACTCCAGAAAAAAGGACGAAAAAGATTTTAGTAGACCCAGTCTCCTCTCGGTATTCAAGATGGCGGGGAAGTTTTCAAACTTTACGGCTCGATATCTCGGAAACAAATACGGTGACCCCCACTTTTTTTAGTCTTAAAAGGAAGTTATTTTGGAGTAATACAACATTTCTGAAAAAGAAAAAATTCTCATTACAAGGGACTTAATGACAACGGTTTTTCGCTAAAAATTACACCCCTTCGTCTCATCGAACACCACCGATTTCAACAGCAGCGCACGCAAAAAAACACTCGTCAAAACTCAGAGAGATTCATTCATGCTTAAATGACCAAATATTGTTGTGAACAATAGTCTCATACAACTGCAGATGAAATTTCTGGTCGTTTAAGATGCGTTTTATATTTTTAGTATCTATTTTCTCGCCCTACTCGTATAGCGTATTTCGCGCGCTTTTCTTTGGCAATTTCGACAAAATTGTACGGCTCATAGCTCGAAAACGAATACGGTACCCCCTCTTTTTTATATCGTTTATTCAAAGTGTATATAATAAAGTATCAGTATGCGAAATTTCATTAAAATGACATCACAAATTCAATTGCCCGCGAACGTCGTTAAGGACGTTCGCGGGCATTGTTCACGCGCACTTTCACTGCGCACGCTAGCGCGCTCAGACACAATCTCGTTCTAAGAGCCGATTTTTCTTACTGCGCATGCTCGCAGAAAAATACTGGCTCTGGCGAAATCCAATTTTTCCGGTTGGTCCTTTTCCGATTGGTCCTTAGAAAAAACAAAGCGAGAGACCGGAAGTTCACATCTAGCTGTCGATTCCCAACGAAAATAAATGAATAATACTGGGCCTGGCACAATCCAACACCGGAAGCACAGAATCTGTACATTTTGTGACCTGCGCAGTATGAATGTTTTCTCTATGTCTTTTTGCTGATATTCTACCTATGATTTAAGGCGACAGTCCCGCCATCAAGGTCCTTGCTGTGCTTGGTGTGTTTAGTATTACTGGAACATTCTGCACTCTCTATATCTGGACATCTGAATTGAATCCAACTCTTCTAAGGTATGGCACACTTGCTACATGCAGCAATACAACTTATTACATCACAGTAACGATGAAACTTACTGACCTATCTTAGAAACCTGGCTCTTGGAGTTGGCTCAATGACGTCACGAGTGGGTGGGATTATTGCACCATACATCGTCTTTCTTGTAAGTATTATAAGTGTTCTTAGTTTACGCATTCTGTCATCAAATATAATTGCTTTTCTTTTCAAGAATGACTTCGTGCAAAATCTACCTTTCGTTGTCTTTGGTGTCATGGCATTCAGTGGTGGTATTCTTGCTCTGTTTCTGCCCGAAACTCTCTTCAGTCCCATGCCCCAGACCGTTGATCAGTTGGAGTCCTGGACTGAGGATTACGGTCTGCCATGTCGTAAAAGACACGAACAAGCTGAAGAAGTTGAGATGAAAGATGAAGAAGTTGAGATGAAAGATAAAGAAGAAAATGCGAATAAAATGGAAGCGATTGTGGCGTAATATGTCACTCAAAAGCAAAAGCTAAACGGCCAAGTGCTTTGGTGCTTTCATCAATTTTTGCCTGATTAAAAGACGTAGCACGAGATATCACTTCTCAAACTCATGAATAATTAATGACCTTTTAAGCCAACCAGATTGTCTTATTTGATCACGTGGATGTGTAACAAATTCTTTATTCCAGTTACGGATAACTTTACAGGTCACTTTACAGATAACTCAGGTTAACTCTTAGTTATCCTAGTTTGAGGTGTCTTTCCTTTCAAGTGTAGAAACTCTTCTTAAGTGAACGAAGAGCAATAGAGTGAGTGTTCCTTGAGTATAACCTTTTGCGCCGCTCTCTTACTTTGGACCACGAGCCCCAGTTCTCCTATCCGGCGCATGACTGCGCTCTTAAATACGCCCAACCCAAGTGACACACAAACAATACAGTACATAACACGTAACAAACAATACAATATATACACTAATTACGCTCTCTTACAGATGGATTTGGAAACCTAGTGAAACAAACGTAGTGTAATTTGTGGGTTCGTGGGTCGGTTCCCACCTGGGGCTCAGATTTTTTCTGTAGTCTGGAGTTATCACTTAAACATAGTGTTACGTTTCAAAAATTTTTCGGCCATGTGATGGAATGTGTTACTCATACACTCATACTATACTACTCATTACGCTCCCTACAATTACTTTGAAATACTAACTTAAGGCTTTAATTTAGTCAGGGTCTGATTATATGAACTGGGCTGGCTCAGTTAAGCGGCTGACTTCTTTTGTTTTATGGCCCCAAGGGAAAAGAAAACAATAGAAGTCAGCCCGCTTACCGGGCTGGCTCGCCCCCATATAAACAGCTTCTTAGAGATATTTACTCTTAGAAATTCGAAGGGGATCTTTTTGCTTTACCACTATTTTCGAACTTCGTGCGCTCGATGACGAAACAATAGGTGTTAACAAAAAATGTGTGCGGAATGTGGATTTCTTTTGTTGGAGCACATGCAGTCGTACCAAACTTTTCTTGATTAAATTGACAGACAAAGGAAGGTTATAACTAAAACAAACGGAAATTCCGGTACAAATTCCGAAGGTTATAACTAAAGGCGCTGTTACACTGTGCAATTTTCTCAGCAACTTGTCTCGCAACGGCGTTGCGAAACAAGTTGCAGAGAAAATTATGGCGCTGTTACACTGTGCAATTTTCCCCAGCAACTTCCCCAGCAATATTGCAAGTTGCTGGGGAAAATTGCACATTGTAACAGCGCCTTAAAACAAAAGAAATTCCGGCACAACAGTCTGTCCTTAAGGCCCGGTAATACGAGCAACAAAATCGTGCAACTTGTCGCGCAACATTGTTGCGTTGCAAGTTGCAGAGCAAATGTTGCTCGTATTACCACCCCGCGCGCAACAAATTTTCTTTGTTGCAAAAAGTAGACAGTGCTTCTACTTCGTGCAACAAAGAAAATTTGTTGCGCGCAGGTGGTAATACGTGCAACATTTGCTCTGCAACTTGCAACGCAACAATGTTGCGCGACAAGTTGCACGATTTTGTTGCTCGTATTACCGGGCCTTTACTACTAACAAACTCTAAGCGCATTTGATTATAGATATTGCGCTATATAAATGCTAAAATTTCATTTTATTTTATTTCACTTCACTAAAACAAAAGAAATTCCGCACAAGCTTTCTTGTCACCTACTGTTTATGGCGCACGAAGTTGGAAAATAGTGGTAAAGCAAAAAGGTCTAATCTGTTAGTTTTATAATCAATGCTATTAAAGACTCTTTGTGATTGTTTTATCATAAAGTTCCATAGTTCCATATGTGGAACGTATTGAAAACATTCTTATGAATCGTTTCATTATCATAATTTATTATTTATGTTTGTTATCAATTAAGTTGTCTTTTTTGTAGCAAGGGGTGCTTGTAAGTGGGTGGGTTTATATCTTTTTCTTTTAGGGGTTGGGTCAGGTAATTTACTTTGTAGGGGACCTTGGGTCCTATTGTAAATTTACCTGCCTTTGGGCGAATTCATTAAATAAAATAAAATAAATAAAGTAATAAATTTAAATAAAATGTACTTGTTTGATTTCTTAAAACTTCTGTTGTTGTATCAAATATTGTGTGAATAATACTGTATACAGTACTTAAACAGCTCGTAATACGAAATTGTGCACTTTTATGCAAATCATATTGTTTTCTATTGTTTAATTAGCAGTTTTTGTCTATTTAGTCATTTGTTTTTCACGGATATATTATTTGCACTCTAAGGCTTGATACTTCACTGTTTGAATTTGTGTGGTTACTGGCTTGTACATAATGATTACTGGCTTGTAACCATGATGTCATCGACTGTGCAAGTCTAATAGTCCGTGAATTCCCGAATTAACACTTCGGGTGCCAACCGAAAACATACCGAATTATCCCGAGAATTATCCGAGTTCTTTTTTCTACTCTTCTCTATGAAAATACTATTTAGTAAGAAAACGCCTGCCTTGTTCTAGTCAGCAGTTACGTTGTTAACATATATCGTCCTTGGAGGAAAAAAATTAAGTTGATTTACTATAAATAAAGCGAGTACGAATTCTCCACGAAAAACACAGAAACCGCTGACATACTGCAGGTTTATTTTTAACTCGTGGATTGCAAATCCACGAGTTATAGCGAGGATCGAATATGCAAATGAGTCACTTACTCACTCACTCACTCGCACATTGTTAAATTATGTTACTGCGCATGTTCGACGTGATTGAAGGCAGGCCGAAAGTAACGAGGGCTCTGGGTACGCAGCAACTATCATGCTCTAGCTCTTGTTTATTACGGGACTCCTGTGTTATTCAAATCACAATGCATGAGGATTGTACTGTTGCGAAACTTGCTTTGGAATTGAACGACAGGCGTCTTCTGTAAACAAGGACTGTATTTAATTATTATCGTGGAGTGTTGAAATTCTACTCGTGACTCCTCCATGAGTTTATAATTAAATCGTGGAGCCTTCAAGATGGTCAGATGATGGACACGGCAACTTCTCTCATTAGTAAGATCATGCCTAGATATTCCTTGACTTACCTCGTGCTCACACTTCGCTAAGATTGGATGTGTTGGATGTTAGGGGGAAATGCTGATAGTTAATTTCTTATTCCTTGCCACATTTTGTATTGTACTACTCTGCTTGGAATAACTTTCATCGCATCTCCGTTGAGCTGTTCGATACTCGGACGTGAAAACCTTTCTGGGTCGACTTTAGGACTTTGTACATATGTACGTCGCTGTCAAGCAACAAAAATCGTCGCAAGTCCAAAATCAAAGTCATTCGAGCTTGTAATGTTTTACTTTATCAGCACGCGAGTAAATGTTGAAATGAAACGGCAAACGAAAATATTTTGAGTTCGAACTGCCGTCTGAAACAGCCTGAAACTGGCCGTGAGTTCTATCAGCACAAGAGACAATGTTGAAATAAGCAGGGAACGGAAACAGTAATTTGACTCGACTTTTCTTTCTATTATTAATTTTTGATCAAAATGCAAACATGTTTCATTTTTTTCACCGTGACCTTTGACGAGTCAGCTAATTGTAGCTCAGGGGCCGGTTGTACGAAGGGTGAATAGCGCTATTCAGCGGATAAATCCTTATCCAGCGGATAAAATCTATACAAAATCTTTACAGTGGATAACTTTTATCCGGTGGATAACTTTATCCAACCTTCGTACAACCGGGCCCTGTAGGCAAAACGTGTGTAACATGGCCAAAATAACACAGTGCATGGATTCTAACAGACTTTTTGTAAAATCTAAAGTAATTGATTAACTGTACACTTTGAGACGCATAATCTTAACAAATACCTCAGATGCTGATAAAATGAGACATTTATATACATTGTATGCAATGGAATTGTATTTATCATTCACGTGATTCGTCTAAAGCGTCGAAGACAATAGACAATGCGGCACCTTTCACCGTGATGAGTCTGATGCAACATCACGCAGTACAGGAAATCAATTTCGCTCCAAAAAGCGTCTAGTTTTATCAATTTATAGTTTATGTCACGCTAAAGATGTTACTGATGCACTAGGCAACCAGTTTACGCTCCATATAAAAGTACGCGTGTTATTCATTGAAAAATATTTGATGGCTTGAAATTGCTACTAAAGGCTAAGGATTACACAAAAGACACTTCATGTAAGTGAAAAACAACAACAACAACAACAACAAAAACTATAAATGGGGAATAACATTCAACTCTGGCAATGCTTCATGGGCTTCCGCTCTGCATATATAGCTCAATCCACGAGTTATGTCCGCCATTGGCGGATAATTCCATGCGCTCTGGAGTCTTGAGCGTCTCAACATTTGGTAAGTAAAGAATGTTTTTTCTTCATTTTCTAATTCTCCTATAACCAGGCACATCTTCTAGCGAATGTGTCAAAACAATCAAGAAGATTAAAGTTGTATTTTCTAAAAAGGCATTACTTTGTGCAGTCGGCTGTCACTATCAAAATTTGTTTCGAGGAGTTTAAAAATTTGACAAATTTGTTTCGTCAATTCCAAAATTCAACAAATTTGTATTCTCAGAAATCCGAAATAATTGACTAATTCCAAGAGACCATAATACTAAGAGAGCGAAGCTCGGTATCGATATATGTCTGTGCGATGTTCGTGGCGGCTAAGACCCTGTTCAAACGAGAACCGACGCAAGTCGATGCAAATTTTGACTTGCACGGACTTGCATCTTAGTTTGTACACCATGCAACTTGCATCGACTTGCGTCTACTTGCACCGACTTGCGAGCAGTTTGAACGTGCTCATATTTGATCGCAAGCTAATGCAAGTTTTGGCTCGTTTGAACAGTCACCACGCTAAACTTCATAAGTTGTTTTTGAAAAATTTTCACCGACGTGCATGGAGAGGTATTCAAACGAGGACGCAAGTTGCAAGTCAAAACTTGCATCGACTTGCGTTCTCGTTTGAACGGGGTCTAAGGCTATTTTTTAGTAACTTCGCCATCGCGCGCACAAGGCTCTCGAACAATAGAATTTGATTTTTGACGTGCGTGCGGACGGGACCGTTTGCTTTCGGCTTTTGAATTCTATATTTTGAGAGCCTTGCGCGCGCGATGGCGAAGTTACTAAAAATAGCCTTAGTCGCCGCGAACATCGTACAGACATCAATACTGAGTTTCGCTCTCTTAGTATTATGGTCTCTTGCTAATTCCTAGAAACTACTTTTGAACCCGAAACACCGCCATGGTCAAAGGCTCAATTTCATCTCTGTTGTTGAAACGTCTTTCCACATTCTTCTTTCGGTTATACCGGTATCGTATGGCATGATCCTTTGACTTGATAACAGCGGGTGTCCATATACTGGTCTATACTTCAGTAGTAATCGGATACTTTTTACAATATAGTCTGTAAACAACAACCATGGCTCCTGACGATTCCAAGGCAAGTGAGCCCAAGCGCGTTGTGCTATTTGAAGACTTGTGGAGTGTCATTGGTGGTTTTGGACGATATCCAGTGTTACTCTTCATGTTTATGTGCTACGTGACCATCCCTGTAGACTTTCAGCAGTTTATACAAACGTACTATGGCTCTGCACCCAACTATCAGTGCAAACCTTGGTACAACACTACTACAACTTGTGCTGCCAAGAATCCATGTCAATGTAGTAACTGTACGTACGTGTTTGATGATGAGTTTACTAGTGCCGTATCAGAGGTATACTTGTTTAACTATTTGATAGTAAATTATAAGCATTTTACGACCGTAGAACAACCGTACTGAAACCCAAGATAAAAGAGAGGGATGGTTGCCGAAAGCAAAATCCACCGTTTCGATGAGTTCATCTAGTACTTGATTTCAAGCATTTTTTCTTGGATTTTAAAAACGTTCAGTCTTGGTGTGGTGATAGAAATAGAACAATAATACGTGACGTATCACCTTGCAGAACGCAAGATTGTCATTTTCAGTGCTTTTCATTAAAACAAAAATTTATCTCCATAGATCGATTAATCATACATAATTTAGTAAACCTGTGAAGTTCCATAACAATCCGTTGCAACAACTCTCAGAAATATAAAAACCCAAAATTGCCGATATTGATAAAAGAAACTCTATGCTACTACGCTTGACCTCTGGCATCAGTATTTCTTTGTAATTTAGAGCTGACGTATTTCCTAGAGTTTGCAACGCATTGTTATGAAACTTCACAGGTTTACTAAGTTCGATACGATGAATCGATCTATGGAGATAATTTTTTTTTTTAATGAAAAGCACTGAAAATGGCAATTTTGCGTGACATCGGTAAAAAGGTCTATTAAAGTTCGCCCCAAGATTGTAATTCAAGATTAGAGATTTATAGAAGCAAATACTATTATACAACAAAGGCGAAGCAATGGGAAGCAAGGGTGGCCGAGTGGCTAAAATTTAGAACAATTTCTACTCCGGTTCGTGGAATTCTACAGACAAGCTGCCAAAATTTCCAACCCAAAATTCCCTAGCCTGCGTAGCGCGCGCGGAACGGAAATTTCGAACATACAAACCTGGGGGTTGTCTGTGTCTGCAGGCCCTTCCTCTCCTCCTCCTCCCCAGTACCCTCCTTTCTTCTCCCCAGTCCCCTCCCCTTCCCCTTAGGGCCGCTACGCAGGCTAAAAATTCCCTGACTTCAGTTTCACTGACTTTTCTGAAATTTTCCCTGACTGATTAAAAAATCCCTGACAATTCCCTGACGTTAAAAATTTGTAAGAATTCTCTGACTTTTCAAGGTCGACCAGTAGGAACCCTGTTATTTTATGAAGAAAGTGACCAAAGTACGCATTATCTCCACTTCATGAACCTTGCTGAGTTTGTGTTGTTTTAATTTGTTTCAGTGGCATTTAATTTGTGATAAAGCTCATCTCAAAGCTTTGTCCCAGTCCGTCTACTATGGAGGTGTCTTAGTTGGTTCTGTTGGTTGTGGAAAGTTATCTGACCATTTTGGCAGAAAACCCTCTCTTTTTCTCAGTCTCTTATTAATGGTAGGAAATACTTTTAAGTTTTACACCAAAGAATAATATACTGCTTGCGATTTAGGGGTTTAGGGGATTGGGGAGGGAGAGGGTTAGGGTTTAGGAAATTGCATGGGGAGGGGAAAAGGGTTAGAGAAATCACCTAAAATCAAGTTTTATACCAAAGAATAATATACTGCTTGCGATTTAGGGGTTTAGGGGATTGGGGAGGGGGGAGGTGGAGGGGGGGTTTAGGAGATTGGGGAGGTGGGAGGGGGAGAGGGTCTACGAGATTGGGCAGGGGGGAGGTGGAGGGGGTTTAGGAGATTGGAGAGGGGGAGGGGAAAAGGGCTAGAGAAACCACCTGCCTGAGTACTCATGTGTTTTTGAATCCACCATTTCTCATTAGCGTAAGATGATCGTTGCTTTACATCGTGACCTTTTGCCCTTGGTACGCAATTTATAAATCTCTAGTCAAAGACGACTTTCAGTTACAACTTTCTAGTCTAGTCGTTGAACCAACAGTTTACCAAAGACAACAAGGCAATTTGAGCTACAGAAAATGATATGAGGACTAAAAACAATCTTGAAATTTCATCTAGTTTAACGGCTGAAGAGTTCGAGTTTGGTGGGCTGATATTTGATCGCATAACATTTGACTATCATTAGTTCTCTGAAGCTGGTTGACAAAATGGCTAAAACATCCTAGCCTATGTAGTAAGCCGCATGGGAACGTTACACTGTTCTTATTTGATATTTTGATGAGGATGATGAGATTTCTCCAGTATTTGTAATGCTTTCCGTTAAGGCGCGGAAATACGAGCAAGAAAATCGTGCAACATTTCGCGCAACATTGTTCCCTTGCAAGTTGCAGAGCAAATGTTGCTCGTATCACCATCATTTCCACTTTGTACAACAAGGAAAATTTGTTGCACACGAGGTGTAATACGAGCAACAACTTGCAAGGAAACAATGTTGCTCGAAATGTTGCACGTTTTTCTTGCCCGTACTCTGGCATGTATTGCGGTCTTGCTACTGTCAACACATGGATAGTCCGTTGATCCAAGAGATTGATTCTCAGCCCATCAGATTTCCCGTCCTCTATTCTCAGCTCATCAGATTTCCCGTCCTCTAGCGGACAGGAACACCTCAAATACACATAGTCTTTCGGGGAGGCTGTTTCTCTTCTCCCTTTCCCCTCCCTCTCCTGTTATTTTTGAGAATTTGAAGACACATTGGACTTGCGTTTGATTACGAACTGTCACGCGCCCACGTCATGCCTTAGCAGGCTGTCTCCAGCCGTGGGACCTTCGTGCGCCCACAGAGCCCATTGAATCTCATCAACTCTTATCAACTCTTATCCTCCATCGCCGTGCTATAATAACATAGTTTTGGCCATTTGCCATTCGGGACGTCCTGAGGTATCTTGGACTCGCGACCTAACCACGCGGCGTTTATCAGATCTGAATTCAATAATGCACTGCCCAGATAATGATTTCAATCCATTGCAGAGCGTATTTGGAATTGGATCCAGTTTCGCTAACAGCCTTACTCTCTTTGCGGTCATGCGTTTTGGGGCTGGTGTTGGAACAGCTGGAGTATTGTTGGTTCGCTTTGTCTATACGATGGAAGTATCAACACTTAATCTGCGCACAGTTCTTGGAACTGTAAGCAACCTTTTTATTATGATTGGTGCTGTGATGTTAACATTATTGGCGTTTTTGATACGTGATTGGAGGTACTTGATGCTGACAGCAAGCATCCCTAGTATTCCAGCTCTTCTGTTTTGGAAGTAAGACTGATATCTTTCCTGTTAGGTTACTTTTCGTTTCTTGCTCTTGTTTTGTGATACGCATTTCATAGTTAATTTCCAACAAGTTCGTTATCCAATTTGTAGATGGATTCCTGAGTCTTTTCCGTGGCTCATCGCTAAAGGAAGGCTCGAGGAAGCACAGAAGGTCCTGGAAAGCTTCGCCTCAGCAAGCGGTGTTAAAGTCGATTCCAAACAACTGGCCTCGCTCATTAAAAACATCAAGAAGTCTGAAGCTCATCAAGCTGTTGCCGAAAAGAATAAAGATGGAATACTGGATCTTATTAAAACACCGAAGATGAGAAAACGCATGATAATCTTAACCTTCAATTGGTAAGTAGATCCAAAAAAAAACTGCGGGTTGTCTTCTCTGGGGAAGGATTGCAAATCACCAAGAGAGCATTCTAGAGTAGGCTGGGTCCAATGGCCCTTGCAAAGATGTATGGGAATTGCACATGATTATCCTACAAAGCTGATATGGATTTCAAAGATGTTGCTAATGTTGTTGAATTTTATAGATACAAAAAACAAAAATTTTTGAACATATTTTATAACTCGTAGTTGTAATATTTCCATCCCAACAGGTTTGTCAACTCTGCAGTGTTTTATGGAATCACGTTGAACGCTAAAAACCTTGGTGGTTCATTCCATCTCAATGTGTTCATTCTATTTGCCGTTGGGATCCCTGCGGTTCTTTCGCTTTTTGTCATCTTGACGAAGTAAGTAATTGTCAAAACCCAAAACCCCAAATCATCAAAACCATTCAAAACCCGTTTACAAGTACATGGTAAAACACAACTGAAAGAACAACAAAACGATGTCCATTTGTAAACTGATATAACTAAATAAAGAAAACAACATGTTGATTTTTGCTAAGGGAGGAAAAAACCGAAGAACCCGGAGAAAAAAACCCCCTCTCAGTTCACATATGGCTAGGCAACTCTAGGCAACTCTACTCTACTCTAGGTAACACCCAAACTGGGACCCGAACAGCTGTGAATGGCCAATGGTCTCACCCTCAGCCAACCGTGTCACCCCGTAAAATCGTTCACAAGTGTTTTAGCATCCTTAATTTTAACACGTCGGTCTTGTTTAACGTGTTTCTAGAGGTGGTCGTCGCATTGGTTACTCGTCAATGATGCTATTTTGTGGTCTAACGTGTTTGTTGGTGTTAGCGGTTCCGCAATCAGACGGTAAAAACCTGTTTTATGCTATAAATAAATCATAAATAATCTTTTCACAGCAGCATATCCACATAGTAGTTCATGCATCATCTGCTGGCACTCACACTCTCTACCTCCTCATCATGAAATAATTACTCGTGCCCAGGCCTTTAGGCCGGGAACGAGTTATAAACTGCAAATGTTTTTTTTTTTTTTTTTCCTGTGTTCGTCCTGAGGGACTTCTGATTGGTTAAGAACGTAAAAACAATGCCCTTCATTCATCACCTTTGAGCGACAGCGAACGCAAGCCAGGAACTTTAGGAATGCAAGATGGCCGACTACAAAGAAAATAGCTTTCAGAGACGGGCTTTTCCTGCAGTAGAACAATGTAATTTGGAGCTTTTAACTCGAGAAATACCTATATACTTATAAGAGCTTCAGGATGGGCTGTTATTTTGAGCTTCATCTCCAATACTTTGACCAAATATCGAACTCTAAATGGAGTACTTGAAAGCCGAGGCCCTCGCGATAACGACTATTTCCTATGAGCTGGAAAACTACGAATTTCTCATCCTACATGTTGCTAAACGAACATACATAGAAGCAAGTCAATTATATTCCTCATTCAAGCATTCAAGAGATCTTGAGAGGTTTTTGTAGTGAATTTTAATTTAATATCGGAATGGCATGAAACTAGATTCCATTGACCTTGTATTTCGCGTTTGGTCACGTAACGTCTTTTATTCATATATATAACATCCGAAACATGAACGAAAAAATACACGATTTGTTATTGTGTCAAATATGCCGTTGTAGAAGTCTTTACAGCAAACAATTGAGATATATAGTGAAATAAGAAGTTGAATATAAAACTGGTATATTTTTGCATGTTGGAGATATCTAATACCTATGCATGATAATGGAATGGTGAAGAATGCGTGAAACGGCTAGGGGAAGAGTACGAACGGAACCGGTCAATGGAGCCTCTCTTAAAAAGGGCTCCAGGCATAGGCACGAGTGAACGCACGTGTGCGTCTAGTTTGCACAACAAAAGCGTATCGACCGTTTAATTTTATGTCCATCATTAGCTTGTTATCGCTGGTATCTCTTTGGGGTTAAAAATCGTCCAGCCACGCCCTTCTTAAAAGACTTCCGGTATCTTTTAGGGGTATATTTTACTGAAAAATTTCCGACGAGCATACCCGATCTTTTTACAATGGAGTCGCCCGGCCCCGGGATAGCGAGCCAATCAAATTTCAAAATTCGTAATAGACCACTGCTTAGTTCATACTAAAAGCGTATTTTGTCTTTTTACTCGTGCCCAGGCCTTTAGGCCGGGAACGAGTTATAAAATGCAACTGTTTTTTTTCCTGTGTTCGTCTCGAGAATGCAGCATTCTTGCGCAATCGGTCACGTGTTACACCCCTGATTGGTTAAGAACGTAAAAAACAATGCCCCTCATTCATCACCTCCGTAGTGAACGCCAGCGAGGAACTTTAGGAATGCAACATGGCCGACTACAAAGAAAATAGCTTTCAGAGACAGGCTTTTCCTGGAGTGACACAATGTAATTTGGAGCTTTTAACTCGAGAAATACCTATATACTTATAAGAGCTTCAGAATGGGCTGTTATTTTGAGCTTCATCTCCAATAGTTTGACCAAATATCGAACTCTCAATGGAGTACTTGAAAACTGAAGCTCTCGCGACTCGGAGGAATTCCTTTGAGCTGGAAATCTACGAATTTCTCACCCTACATGTTGCTAAACGAACGCATATAGAGGCAAGTCAATTATATTTTTCATTCAAGCATTCGAGAGATCTTGAGACGTTTTTGTAATGAATTTTAACACAATTCTGGCCAGACAATTTATTTATATATTTTCATGGAACCAAGGCTCTGTTTGACCTGATGCGTTTGGTCACGTAATAGATAAAACATCTGAAACATGAACGAAAAAATACACGATTTGTTATTGTGTCAAAAACGTCGTTGTAGAAGTTTTTACAGCAAACACTTGAGATATATAGTAAAATAAAAAGTTGAATAAACTGGTATATTTTTGCATGTTGGAGATATCTAATACCATGCATGATAATAGAGGGACAGAGGCAAACACTAAGCTGTTGACAGACAAATTGACTAATCAGATATTCTTTAAAGAGGTCAAAAATGGTCTATATTATGTTACGGTTAAGTGAAGAATGCGTGAAACGGCTCGGGGAAGAGTACGAACGGGGCCGGACCTTGAAGCCTCTCCTCCCAGGGCACGAGTGAACGCACGTGTGCGTCTAGTTTGCTGATATTCTACCTATGATTTAAGGCGACAGTCCCGCCATCAAGGTCCTTGCTGTGCTTGGTGTGTTTAGTATTACTGGAACATTCTGCACTGTCTACATCTACACATCTGAACTGAATCCAACTCTACTAAGGTATGCGGGCAAACTTGCTACATGTAGCAATACAACTCATTATATCACAGTAACGATGAACATTCCCTACTATCTACATCTACACATCTGAACTGAATCCAACTCTACTAAGGTATGGCACACTTGCTACATGCAGCAATACAACTTATTGTAATACAGTAACGATGAACATTCCCCGCTATCTATATCTACACATCTGAACTGAATCCAACTCTACTAAGGTATGGCACACTTGCTACATGCAGCAATACAACTTATTACGTCACAGTAACGATGAACATTTACTGATCTATCTTAGAAACTTGGGTCTTGGAGTTGGCTCAATGACGTCACGAGTGGGTGGGATTGTCGCACCATACATCGTCTTTCTTGTAAGTATTATGTGTCAAGGTCGGCAAGGTCATGGTCAAGGTCAAATTTATTTACAAAAAAAGTGTTTAAAGAGCAATTGTAGCTCAGTTGGTTAGTGCATAGCCTTCTGAGCAAGTGGTCCCGAGTTTGCTTCCCAGTGACTTCACACTTGTTTCAACTTCTTTCCATTCCGTGTAGCTTTAAGTAGCTTTAAATACCCTTAAAACAAAGCACTGATAGAAAAAGGGGGTAATTAGTGCACAGTCGGCTCCCTGGGAGACCAGCTTCTCAGGCTCGTAACATGGTATATTTTCGTCTCACTGATCCCGGGTTTTTACGGAAATTTTGATTCCTGAACCCATATTTTTAGAAATTTTTGATACCTGATCCTTGGTGCAAAAAACTGAGCTGATCCCTGATCCTGACCCAATGTCCCTGATCCTCGATCCCAACTGAGCTACACTTGCTCATTAAACACTTTTTTGTAAATAAATTTGACCTTGACCATGACCTTGCCGACCTTGACACTTATTTGATCCCAGAGTCCTGGCCTCTGATCCCTGATCCTGGCCATAATTTGGAGCTTGATCCCTGATCCCATATACCATGTTACGAGCCTGAGCTTCTAGCTGAAGGATTACAATTACAGACCCTAAATTAGTGCTTTACTTCTACCTTTTGCTTTAGTTTACCGAACTATATCATCAAATAAAATTGCTTTTCTTTTCAAGAACGATTTCATGCAAAACCTGCCTTTCATTGTCTTTGGTGTCATGGCATTCAGTGCTGGTTTTCTTGCTCTGTTTCTGCCCGAAACTCTCTTCAGTCCCATGCCCCAGACCGTTGATCAGGTGGAGTCCTGGACCGAGGATTATGGTCTGCCATGCCGTAAGAGACACGGACAAGCGGAAGAAGTTGAAATGAAAGATAAAGAAAATGCAAATGAAAAGGAAGCGCTTATGGTGTAGCTGGTATATCAAAAGCAAAAACGAAACGGTCAAATTAGACAGGTGGCACGAGATTTAGATGTCTACTATAGTACCAAAGTGTGACCGTTCAAAAAGAGTGATTCAAAAAACACTGTAAAACGCGCACAAATGCGCTCAAAAACCTGCCCAAAAGTTTCATTAAGATCTAATCTAGATAAAATAAGAGACATTTTGTTTCACTTTGTTGAAATTTATTGATTTTTTCGTAAGTTTTGTTTTCCCCAATGGTCTTAATAAAATTGACAAATGACACAGGTAGCCCAAACTAATAACCATCGCGCGTAAAACGCCCTCTCGAAAACAGAGCCTGGGGTGCCTGTGTTTTTAGTAACCGGATGCAGTTTAATTTTCGTATTACCCTACTCCCGTGCGTCGGAAAATTGAACGAGAGGAATTTCGCGATTTGAGTTTCATAAAATCACACAATCGATACCAAAATTATTCTAGATTCCACGAAAAAGCTATCTGATGTCCAATTAATAACACACATCAAAAAATTATAAAAACAAACGAAACGTTTTGAATAAACCTAAGCGCTCGCTCGATGACGTGTAGCGCGCGCATTTCCGCTAAAATTTCTTTCAAAAGCACACCAAAATCCTCGACGTTTTTGCTTTGTTTCTCATCAAAATGGTTCCTTTGTAATCAGAAAGTACACACTTTTGATGGTAGATAATATGAGGCGGAAGTGTCGAGAGTAGGGTAAGACGAAAATTAAACTGCATCCGGTTACTAAAAATAGCACAGATGGGAATCATCACGGCGCGCGCCCCATTAACAAGTTTCCCTCTCTTATTTATGCTCTCTTGCTGATAATATAATAATCACGTCTCTATAAAACATAATAGTAATAGAGTTAAGGTGAAAACGGCTAATGGTGCGCTTTGAAAAATGGTCGTGATTTTGGCCCATTTTTGCGCATTTTTGATGAGCTATAGCCTTTGCATTTTGATGATTTTGGGCCATTTTTGACGATTTTGCATGGGCTATAGCCTTTGCATTTTGATGATTTTGGGCCATTTTTGACCATTTTGCATGAGCTATAGCCTTTGCATTTTGCCGATTTTGGGCCATTTTTGTGCATTTTTGATGGACTATAGCCTTTGTATTTTGATGATTTTGGGCCATTTTTGACGATTTTGCATGGGCTATAGCCTTTGCATTTTGATGATTTTGGGCCATTTTTGACCATTTTGCATGGGCTATAGCCTTTGCATTTTGCTGATTTTGGGCCATTTTTGACGATTTTGCATGGGCTATAGCCTTTGCATTTTGATGATTTTGGGCCATTTTTGACCATTTTGCATGAGCTATAGCCTTTGCATTTTGCCGATTTTGGGCCATTTTTGTGCATTTTTGATGGACTATAGCCTTTGTATTTTGATGATTTTGGGCCATTTTTGACCATTTTGCATGGGCTATAGCCTTTGCATTTTGATGATTTTGGGCCATTTTTGACGATTTTGCATGGGCTATAGACTTTGCATTT